>JNBR01000609.1:0-13333 GCA_002081595.1 Achlya hypogyna
TTCGACTGACAGGGTCCTCGTCTACCATCATTTGCATGGAGGCCCCAAACGACGACCCGAAGCGCCGCAAGCCCGACATTGCGCTTGCCAAGTAGGTCTCGGCGATCCATGTCCGACTCAGTCGCCGTGTTGTTGTAGGGAGCACCTGCAGTGGGAGCCACTGATCGAGCTCGAGGCTGGCCTCATGAAGACGATCGAGTACTTCAAGGCTCTCGACATGCGCTTCTACCGCAAGCCGACTCCGCACACGGCGCACAGAAGTAGCTACTTGGACAGAGACGCCTGAGGCGGTGGCTCTTGGGCGCTGTGGCTATGCATAATTGTTTATTTGGTTGACGCATTACGAGGCGGGAACGGAATCGAAAGAGGCGTCTATTCAACGGATGGCATCGCAAGCTCTTCCGTCGCCATCGGTGTGAGGCAGCTTGATTGAAGCTCGTCACTGAGAGGTAGCAGCAGAGTAGTTGTGCTCCGACTGCTCTTGTTTCTTGGCTTCCTCCGCAGCCTTTTCCCGCGCCTTTCGGAGACCCATGACGCCTTCACCCGTGCCGATCTTGGCACCGCTGAATTTGACAATGACCACGCTCATGTTGTCTCGGCTACAGATCATCGTTAGCGGAGGTGAACAAGGAAGAGATGGGATGTACCTGCCGAGCTGCAGGCAGTGGTCCAGCATCTCTTCGCAGATAAGGCCCATGTTACTTTCGCCCTGGTTCATGAGGCCACGGACAAAGTCACATGCGTCTTCGTTGGTCATCACGTCCCAGATGCCATCACAGGCCAAGATAAGGAACTCGTTCTCCTTGTTTCGCACTTCAACCTTGAGGTCCGGTTCAGCCGAGACCTAGGAACGCGAGTTAGCTAAGCAAATAAGACCCTGCACTGTACTTGCTGTTCCTCAGGCTTCAAATCGGGTCGCTGCTTGTACACGAAGTCGCCGAGGGCGCGCGAGACCTAAGTGATGTCAGCTCCAATAAGAGTGAGGGGAACCATGCCGCAAGATCGCCATTGACGCGGTTGTTGCGGACGGAGCCACCGGCATTCTCAATACGCAGACGCTCTTTCTCGTTGTTCGGCTTGTGGTCATACGACATTGGCACGACACCGCCGTCCGTGGCAAGGACGCCACGCGAGTCACCCGAGTTGGCAACAATAATGTGAGTATGTGTGACGAAAGCGGCAATAGCCGTGCAGCCGCTGTGGTCTTCGCCGCTGACAATCTGCGTCAACGTTCGGTGCTCGTCATCGAGCTGGAGAAACGCCCGGCCGAGGGCCTTGCCAATGTCCAAAGGATCAACTTCGGTGCCGTTGATATTTTGCTTCTCGAGCACATCCGTAAGCGACATAGCGCTGTGGTCTGCGATTAGTTTGCCGCCGTGACCGTCGAAGACTGCAAAGATCGAGCAGTTATCGAAGGCAGGCAGCGTCGTGCGCGCAATGTGCGCGTCTTCCATCGTTGCCCGCCAGCCCTGCATGCAGCTGACCGCATACGAGAGGCCATTTCCCATGCCCACGTGCGTCTCCTTCTCCGTAATGGGGCTGCTGAGGAAGTTGCCCATGGCTCGCTTTACTTGGTCGTCGGCTGGAAAAGGGAAATGCTCGGAAGGGATCTGGCGACCCTCGACAATTAAATCTTTGAATTTTATTAATCCCACCACCTCGTACATTTTTTTCTTTTCGGTGATTTGGTGGTAATTTTATATGCTAGCAAAACGCCAGTTGGCTACCCTTAAAAAAACGAATACAATCCACAAGATACCTCTCTGATACGCCTTTGAATATGCAACATTTCATTCTTTAAATTTCCCATGAGGTGACTTGAATGAGCGGTCTCCTTCGCGCAATACGGATACTAAATCTTATCCGTATACCTTTCAAAGTGCATCAAAAGAGCACATTTTTTGTGAGATTTCTCGACTTGGTTGATGGCAGCCACAGGATTGGTGAAAATGCACCCGCATGTGAGAAAAACAGCCAATCACACAATGCATTATCGATGGGAGATAACCAACTTGGTCATTGACACACGCCGTCAACTCACTGCAGCAGCCACACAAGAGGGACGCGTAGACGACCATGATCATGACAATGTCCTAATGCCAGCGCGCCTTAGCAGCTAAAGCATTATGCAATCGGAGCCCCTGAATCCGAAAGGCCCGTTTCCTGGATCTTTCATCCAAGGATATCATGTTGAGGACCACACAATTGCTCATAAAAAAGAACAGGATGCCTGTGCAACCACTTGAGCACTGTGCCACAACTCGCTTGGGTGGTTTTTGTCCACATCATTCGCAAACATTGCTCCGCAGCAGCTTGACGCACTACTGGAAAAATGTGTGCCATAGAATTGGCTTTCTCCGAAAAGCGAAATAGCTTATTGAAGCAGTGCACCGCACGAAAGCCGCAAGGGGGCACTCCGCACGTCGCTGAAGTCCATCGGACGTCGCCCATTGAGATGAGCGATGAAATTTCGAAGCGCGAGCCTCCTCGTCAAGGCAAGAGCGATCGTTGCTCCTTCGCTGGGTGGCAGGTGGTCTGTCGCTTATGCTCTTTGGCAGGTCCTCCGAAATCACATTGCGGCAACGAGTGGTGACCAGCGGAGGTCATTTTTGCTTTGTCGAGATGAGCTACACGCTGTACGCCCCCCAGGCCGGTTCCCGCGCCTTCAAGATCCTGATCGCCGCCGAGTACAACGGCGTGGACCTCAACGTCCCCGAGAAGTTCGTCATGGGCGTTGACAACAAGACGCCCGAGTTCCTCGCGCTCAACCCCCTCGGCAAGGTCCCTGTCCTCGCCACCCCTGAGGGCCCTATCTACGAGTCGAACGCCATCGCTCGCTACGTCGCTCGCCTTCGCGCCGACACCGGCCTTACTGGCAAGACCTTCTACGAGTCGGGCCAGGTCGACCAGTGGGTGGACTTCGTCACCAACGAGATGGAGACGCCCCTCGCTGCCCTTATGTACCCGATCTTCGGCTACGCCAAGTACAACCACGATGTGCACCTTAAGGCCCTCGAGGACATCAAGAAGTCGCTCCAGATCCTTGAGAACCACCTCCTCCTCCGCACCTACTTCGTCGGCGAGGCCATCACGCTTGCTGATATCTGCGTCTTCGGTGCCCTTATCTACCCCTTCAAGTTCATCTTCGACAAGGACTTCCGCAAGCCGTACTCGAACCTCTCGCGCTGGTTCTCGACGGTCGCCAACCAGCCCGAGTTCGCTGCCATTGTCGGCGATGTGCCCCTCTGCGACGTTGCCACGGTCGCTGATGGCGCCCCCACCAAGGAGGTCAAGAAGGCCGCCGCTGCCCCCAAGAAGGAGAAGAAGGAGGCCGCCCCCAAGGACGACGATGAGTTCGAGGCCCCCAAGGAGAAGAAGGCCGAACACCCTCTTGCCGTCCTCAACCGTGAGTCGCCTGCCTCGATGAAGATCGATGACTGGAAGGTGTGCTACTCGAACACCAAGCCCCTCTCCAAGGCCATGGAGTGGCTCTGGGCCAACGTTGACCTCAAGGACTACTCCTTCTGGTTCATGAAGTACAACTACAACGAGGAGAACAAGAAGATGTTCATGACGTGCAACGCCGTCGGCGGCTTCATCCAGCGCTCGGATGCCATGCGCAAGTTCTCGTTCGGTGTCATGGACGTCCTCGGCGCCGAGGGTGGTCTCATCGAGATCGTCGGCTGCTGGATGTTCCGCGGCCAGTCGGTCGAGCACATGCTCGAGGCCAACCCCGATGCTGAGTACTACACGTGGACCAAGGTCGAGAACCTCGACGACGCCACCAAGGCTCGCATCGCCGCCTACTGGTGCAACGAGGATGACCTCGAGGGCAAGCCCATTGCCGACGGCAAGGTCTTCAAGTAAATGGCAGACTAATTCAAATCCCCATGGGGCTGTAGATGATTTAATTAAGAGCTTAGCTTGCAGTGACTTGCCTGATTGCCTGTCTTGGCCTAGCGTCGCGAGTACGCCAGTACAACGAGTTTGGCGGCCCATTTCTCTCGGTGTAGTCGAACTCTACGGCAACAGTCGTACAGAGAGTGCCGATACTCCTACCGCTCTTCGCCTGCGATCCGCTCAGCTTCCTTGTGTTGGCTGCGGCGCACCTTATCTTCCGACTTCGATCGCGTTAACCACCGTCGATACGCCGCGTCGTTGGCCTTGGGTGAGTGCGCAGGGGTCGAACGAGACTTCTGGGGACCCATTGTCGTCTCTTGAGCGTTCTTGGGCTTGCGTGTGGCCATGCAACTTGAGTCGAAGCGGGGCTTGAATTGAGCGGCCTCAGGTTCCTCCCGTCGCGGAGCGAGGCGTTGTTTCGGCTTTGACTTTAGCCACTCAAGGAATCGCCGCTCTATCTCTGCAGGGTCCATGGGCTTGTCTGCCGTCAGCTCGTCACTCGTGAGTTCTTGGCGCTTTCGACGAACCCATGCTGCATAAGCGACGTCGCGCTCGAGCTGCATGTGATCGTCAGCCGGTCATGACGAAGGAAACGTACTTGGCGAAGGAATTGGCCATCGTCAACGCTTTGGTGTCGATCGACTTCATCTCGCTCCACCCAGTGCCACGCAGGCCTCGGAGCGCCAGCTTCCATCTTGCCCGAACTCTAAATTTGGCATCCGGGGTTGAAGTGGTCCAAAGTGCCACCATCTGACGCAACAGGAAGATCAACGTTGATACTTTATTCGTCCATCGTGGCATACGCCGCGATGGCCTCGCGAATGACGTCCTTGGCGTGCGGGACGTTGCGCCGCATGATGCCGAGAGCATCCATGCGCAACGGCGCCGCTAGCCGCGCCTTGCCTTCTTCCATCAGGATACGCAGCCCAAAGACGAGTGCATGAGCCTCACACTTGGAGTCGGCAACGAGCACGACTTCTTTCTCCGGTGTCGTCAAGGTAACGCCGTGCTCGAGAGTCTAGGCTCTTCGCGTGGCCAAGGACCACACCCGCAGCGCCGTACCCGCTTGACGGGCAGCCCGAGTCGCGACTTGAGCATGACAGGGCTTTCGAGCTCGATGCTGACGCAGTGCGCCAGAATGAGCGTCTTGCGTGCTGGCTTTGCCGGGTACGACCACTGCAGCTGCGCGCCCGTGCGGTCGATAGAGAAGAATTTGCTCTTGGGGGCGGGCTTGTAGCGGGAGCTCAGCTACGAAGTGCTCACTCTCTGGTACAGGCGAACGGTACCTTGCGGATCGTCACGCCAAACTGCATCGTGTGCACAAAGTGGATGAAGCGCGTGTGGTCGTCTTCGACCATGCCAATTTCCGCGAGCGTGAAATAGTCCGCGGCTGCGACGACAGTCGCGCCAGATTCGACCTGGTGCTCGTGAGATACACGGAGTCACTTCGGACGCACCTTGACTGGGCGGTCGTGCGTCAAAAGCAGCCGCTCGCGGTGCTGTCGGAACGCGCGCTGGATCGTGTGCGCGGCGTGGTGGCGCACTTGCACCTGCTTCCGCTCGACGAGCAGCTTGATGTGCCGCGTCCTACGTGCGTCGCTCAGTGGCTGCCGGTGCGGCAGGGTGGGACTTCTGCTCTGCCGCTTGGAGCTGGCTGAGCGTCTCGAACGTGCGCTCAACTTGAGGCTGCTGCAATCCCAGTGACACGCGTCGCCGCCTGGCGAGCTGTCGCGCCAGGTGGCCGCGCACAATTGCTTGGAGTTTGAGGCACGCCATGTCGGCGCTGAGCACTGGCGCGCCGTAAATGTCCTTGGTGCTTCGGGCAATTTCGGGGCCGCCGCGGTAAATTCGATGAAAGTATCTCCAGGCTACGACGGACGTTGGAGTTCGAGGTGCATGGAGGTTGGCCCACCGGCAGCACTTAAGCACCGGTACTGGCGCGGTGCGTGCAGGTTCTTCCGTGGTGCGCCAGTGTCGGTGAGTAGATTCATGTTGGAGATGGGGCCCGGAGGCGCCGTCTCGTGGTTGCCGAGCACAAATTTACGCCAGATATGCATCCAACTAGCGTCGATCATGAAGACCATTGAGCCTAGGTTGACAATGAGACGGAAGCTCGGTCGTTGGAGGCTTGGTACCTTCTAGAACTGGGCTCATGCGATTCAAGCACTCAGCAGAAATGCCTTCTTCCTCGGCTCGAATACGGCCGTAGTCCACTTCAAGGAAGGCCATGATGTCTGGCGAGAACAGTCCTCGATGCACAAGCAGCTGCAAGATGCGGGAAATATACAAGATGAGGTCGCGCGCTCGGTCAGCAGGCATGGCGAGCTTGTATGTCCATGATTGCGCTGGTAGCTACAAGGTTCATAGCCCCTTATGTGTTTGCAATCGACCCACGGTCGGGAGAACGGGCAGCTTTAGCATAAGCGCATCGTGGAGCCGTTTGAACTCCGAATACCGCCGACGCACGACGTGCTTGCGCATGCAGTAGTGGACGTTGATGACGTAGTTGACGTAAGGGAGGTGCCAAGGGCTCTGAGCCCGCTCCATGCATGCCATAGACACATCTAACATAGCACAGGCTCGGATGCTTCGTGAAGGGTGGTCCGTGGGATCGTCGACAGAGACGTCCATGGAGTGAAGAAGCGGCAGAATATCGCTCGATCGATACTCTTTGCGCGCAAGAGGAACCGAGGTGAGGAATCGGTAAGCAATCGCCTTCTTGTGAAAGTCTTTGTCAAGCTCGATGCCCAGCGCGCGCTTGAGGCATATCTCCCGGTAGACCTGCACTATCCGCTCCATGGACGAGCCCGATGAAAGACCCAGTTCGTCCCATGCGTTGGCCGCGATCTCATGCACGTCATGGCTCTCGGCGGCCGCGACGCCCATCCGCGCCTTCAATTACCCTTCCAAGATCGCGTCGGCGGTATCCGGAAGACCAGATTCTTTCGGCACCGAAGGCTCTGGTGTGTTATTAAAATATCTTTCAGGCGGCCCGGGGTGCCATGAAAAATACAAATCAGTAGCTTGCCGTTTGTATACCATCAACGCATCTTATTATTATTGCGGCCCGATGTTGAAGTTGCGATTCTCGAACTCGATAAAAGATCGCGGATCAGTTTTTCCGGGATTTCTCCGGGATTTACGCGATTTGTCCCGTTTCAGTCATAACCGCAAATTGCTTGCCGTGCAAACGTCGATCGATCCGAGGCTCATGGCGTCGCTCAAAAAGGTGTCCACGCTCGGGAAGCGCAAGAAGTCTATCGACGGTACCTCATGCTTCTTGCCACAGTAAGGTTGACAGCATGTATGTGTAGCTGAGGATGTCCGAAAGATTGAAGACAAGGACTTGTTCGACCCGAAGAGTGTGTACGTCTCACTCACTTCGCACGCTGAGACGTTTGGTGTGGAGCCCGTGCGCATCAAGGTACGGCATTCATTGGAGTGGGCGCCATTCAATGGTGCTTGCAGTGGGGGCATGAGAGTCCGGATGCTCGAGGACCGATCATCGGTACACATCGCCACGACAAGTATCGCAATGCGATCGGTGCCCACGGTGGCTCCTACTGTATTTACCGTGGCCTTGCAGTAAAGTACACTGGAATGTGTCGAGTACTGAAAGTTCGCTTGTCAGGTTGCTGCTGGGGCCATGGACGCATCCGCCACGCCTGATCTTTCCAAGACAACACCGGCTGCAAAGATTGGTCCGTTCCCGTCATGGGGTGACCCTGAGAAGGTACCTAGAGTTTCGATGATTTCCGTATTCAGTAGCCCACTCGATAGATCGTGACAATTGATCCTTTCGGCCACTGTGTGCTTGAAGCATTCCCTGAGCACTTCGAGAAGGGTTACGACATTCGCCCTACGATTGCGGGTACTTGAGATCTAGATATGGGGTGACGTTCTGATGCATTCTGTAGTCACCAAGGCGCATATGGACTTGCAAGAGATCCACGATGCGGTTCAGAAGGGTCGGTTGAAGCCAGACGGCAAGGTTCTCAAGGACACATGCCAGCTTGTGATCACAAAAGCGGCGATTGATCCTGTGTGGTACCTCCCCGGCGTTGCCAAGCGATTCAACACGACAGAGTCGAACCTTCGACAGCAAATCTTCCAGGAGACGAATGGCATGTATCCAGAGCTCGTCACACGCAATGACCTCAAAATCTTTCTCCCGCCGATCGGTGGTCTAACGATCTACATCTTTGGCGATGTCACTGCGATTGCCGATCCGAACAAGAAACTCGCAGTGCGCGTCCACGACGAGTGCAACGGGTCCGACGTATTCGGCTCGGACATTTGCACGTGCCGCCCATACTTGACGCACGCCATTGAAGTGTGTGTCGAAACTGCGCAGCAAGGCGGGTAGGGCTCTCAAGTTGTTGCGCACGTTGGCTAAAATCTTGCGTGCAGCGCCGGTGTCATCATCTACTTCCGCAAGGAAGGTCGCGCGCTCGGAGAAGTGACGAAATACCTCGTATACAATCTCCGCAAGCGTCAAGAAGGAGGTGACAGTGCTGCCGAGTACTTCAATTGCACGCAAGCGGTTGCCGGCATTCAAGACGTGCGCTTCCAAGCGCTTATGCCCGATGCACTCCATTGGCTCGGCATCACCAAGATCGACAAGTTCGTCTCCATGAGCGACATGAAGTACGATGCAATTGTCAAATCGGTACGAATGTCTCCATCACAAAGCCCCTCATATGTCCCTAACAGGGCATCGAAATTGTCGAACGCATCCCAATTCCGGAGGAGCTCGTGCCGAAGGACGCCCACGTCGAGATCACGGCCAAAGTCTATGCAGGCTACAATGGTGGTCAAGTCTTCAAGAAACTCGACAAGGAAGAGTTGAAAAACATCAAGGGCCGCGGCGACGAAGAGTATCAACAGGACGTCGGCGCGACCGAGTAGTTTCAATTCGTTGGATTCTCCCTCCTTTGCCTCGACCATGTCCGGAACTCCTCACCAGGGCACTGCGACCAACGACATTAACACGATTTGGTGCCCGCTATCGGCTTTTTCAGCAGGAAACAACACAAGATGGATAGTTGAGGAGTTTAGACATTGATGGCATCGACATCGTCCATGAGCAGCGCCTCCTTGTGGGCCGCAAGAATGGGGTCGATGCACTCGTCGATGAACTCGACCACCTGCTCAGGCGACCGACCGACGAAGAGCTTGGGGTCGAGGAGCGAGTCGAGGTTGGCGTGCACGGACGCGAAACGCGCGTCCTTAGCGATGCGCTCGAGGAGGTCGTTAGCTGCGCCTTCCTCCTTGACGCGGCGACCAGCAGCCATCGAGTGCTCGCGGATGGCTTCGTGAAGGTCTTGGCGGTCGCCGCCGGCCTTGACGCAGGCCATGAGGATGTTTTCCGTGGCCATGAAGGGCAGCTCGGCCTTGATATGCGCA
The DNA here is from genome assembly GCA_002081595.1 of Achlya hypogyna. Taxonomy (NCBI): domain Eukaryota; phylum Oomycota; class Saprolegniomycetes; order Saprolegniales; family Achlyaceae; genus Achlya; species Achlya hypogyna. Next base: position 9,307 of record JNBR01000609.1, read on the forward strand.
GCGATCACGTTGGGCCAGACCTGAAGACCGTCCGAGACGTTGGCAATCAGGTTGAGGATCACGTCGGTGGCAAGGAAAGCCTCCGGGAGCACGATGCGGCTGCCATAGAACGTGAGCGGCCGGCGAGCAAGTGAGTGCTTACCGGTTCGCCGAGTCGTCGAGCGTGCGCTCGAACCACTGCGACGCGTGCGTGTGGCCGCCGTTGTCCGTGAGCGACATGACGTAGCGGGCGAGACTGCAAACGCGCTCCGAGCGCATGGGGTTGCGCTTGTAAGCCATGGCCGACGAACCGATCTAATACATGGTGAGCGTCCGCAACAAGCCTGCGCAAAGTACCTGGTTCTTCTCGAAGGGCTCCTCGATTTCCTTCATGTTGGCGAGGAGGCGGATGTCGCCGGCCATCTTGTAGGCCGACTGGGCGATGCCCGAGAGAATCGAGAGCACAAAGAAATCAATCTTGCGCGTGTACGTTTGGCCTGAGACAGGGATGACGTGCTCGAAGCCCATCTGCTCGGCGACGAGGCGGTTGAGCTGCTTCACCTTCTCGTGGTCGCCGTTGAAGAGCTCGAGGAAGCTGGCCTGCGTGCCGGTCGTACCCTTCACGCCACGGAGAGGCAGGGTCTTGATTTGGTTCTCGAGGCGCTCGTAATCGAGAAGGAAATCCTGGAGCCACAGCGTGGCGCGCTTGCCGACAGTAACAAGCTGAGCGGGCTGGAAATGGGTAAAACCCATGGCCGGCATGTCCTTGTACTGCATAGCAAAGTCGCGAAGAACCTTCATGACCTTGAGAAGCTTGCGCTGGACAAGTTCAAGGCCCTGCTTGATTTGGATGATGTCGGCGTTGTCGCCAACGTAGCACGAAGTGGCGCCAAGGTGGATAATAGGCATGGCAACAGGGGCAGCCTTGCCGAAGGCATGCACGTGGGCCATGACGTCGTGGCGAAACTTTTTCTCCATCTCATCAGCATACGCGTAGTCGATGTCGTAGATTGCCTTCTCCATGGCGCGAATCTGTTCGTCAGTGATGGCGATGCCCAGCTTCTGCTCCGAGCGGGCGAGGGCAAGCCACAGCTTACGCCACGTCGAGAACTTGGTGTGCGGCGACCACACAAGGCTCATCTCCTTAGTCGCGTAGCGCGACACAAGCGGGTGCTCATAGCGGGTCTTCTCGTCGGTCATGTTGGGAAAGATGGAAACTGACGAAAGATTGCTGCGACTCCAAGGATGTGCCGGATCAGTGGTGCCAGACAGCGCGCCTTGGCCAATCCCAGCTCAGTACTGGTTTGCATTTTGGCGAATCAGAAACAAGATGACACAACAAACTGCCACGACTCCTTTCGATACCTGGGGTGATTTTTTGAAACTCAATAAATGACTCAATCGAGTTTTTCGTGGCGGTGACAACTTGGGTTGGTGGGCGAAACTCCAGATGTTTCTCCCATATTTGGGAGAAAGAGGTAAAAACAGGTTTCTCCCACCTTTGAAAATTCAGGTGGAATGTTCCACCAAGTTGCCGCCGCCAGCGTCGTGGATCACTGCCCTAGAAAGGCTCGGGCAGCGGCTGCTGCGCAAGCTAGATATTGTCATATAACTCCGATCCACTCTCAGTAGCGATGAATAGATTCAATTTAACAACACAAGCCAAAGTCCAGTGGGCCCTGCAAACAAGGAGGGCTGCACCAAGTGCCGTGGGCTGTTAAACAGCCCACTGATATTCAGATGGAATATTCCACCACGTTTTGACTGCAACCAGTGCACCATTACCACGTCAAGTTGCTCTTGTGGTCTTCAGTGCATTCACTATTGGTGGTGGAGAGTTCTTGTGCATTTTTAATTAAAACCATTCCTTTCAACGAAAGGCAGTGAGAAGATGGCCAGAGCTGGGCCCGGGTGATGTCGTAAGTGAACACGTCAGTTGCACAAGCCAAAATCCCACGCGCCTGGCAACCAAGGGAGGGCGCCGCAAGAGTTCCATTAATGCCGAATTTTTGGACACACAAGAGCAAGCCTTAAAGCGACAATATGTCCAATACAAGCACTGTGGTCACACCATGTAAGCCGACCCCGTGAGTATGACCAATCACGTTAGCCATACCCCAAATATATTTTGCCTAGTGTCCACTTCAATTGGCCTAGCGTCCAGTATATTTTGCCAAACGTCGGGTATATTGTTAACCATTAACAGCTGCTGTAGTGCCAAACGCCAAAACGGCATGACACACCAATACGCAGGACACCAAACGACCACTGCGAAGGCTAAGAACAACCGCGAGCAAGATCGCTGGACGCTTAACCGCCGACCTCCATGTCTTCGAGGTGCATCGCACGTTCGTACATCCGTTCCGGGTGTGCGTCCTACCGGTGCAGGCGACGAGGATCAAGGCCCACTCTGTTCAATTCATGTCTATATCGATAATATCGTCGAAGCCAATGCTCCTTGGCCGAGCACAGTATCTCACACAGCAACAAGTTCGTGCTCTCGGCGCGGAATATGTATGCCACGCACACGAGTGGTGTATGCAAAGGGCTGCACCAATCTCTCCGCCTATGATATGCAGGTATTTACCCTGTTATGGCGCGGCACGTGTGAGTGGAGCACGTTGTCCTCGGATGGCACGGGCCTTGCGCCGCGCTGTAAACAAGTTGAATTTTGTTTCGTCGATCTAGATGTAAGCCTAGCAGGAGCGCATGCTTTCGAGTAGTTGCCGACCATACGCTGCGCACTTGGCCTTGCACGAGAGTGCGTCAAACTGAAGAAGCTAATTCTGGACCCCCTTGTATGTAAACGTCAGTTTGTCGAAAGTGTTGAAGATCCTCGTCTCGCGGACAGCGACCGAGCTCGGAGCTTTTTCGAACGTCGTCTGGCAGTCCTACTCGACGAATCTGCAAGCAGACGAAATGATGCTGTTGGAGAATTGAACGACACTCTTTTTTAAGACCAGTTCGTCGGCAAGTATGTAATTTCGCGTGGTGCAAATCTTGATACCGTTCGCTAGTGCGATCGCCTTCCAATCGCCTTCAGCGTCAGCCGCATCACGGTTTTGCCGCCTTGCTGACAGAGGGATCCGCTTGTATTTTCCTCGCGCGCGGCGGCGGCGTGGCGGGCACGGATTTGATCGGCTCCTCGTCCATCCTCTCGTATCTTGCCGCTGCGTCTTTCTCCGAAATGATTTCAGTTTATTAAAGATCTCAACGTAATTTTTAAATTTTTTATGCATGACTAAATATGAATAAAGTTGGGGTTTGGCCAAATATATCTGACAAATGGCCAAATTGAAGTGGAATTGGTGCAACTTTTTACTTGACCCCGTTCGGGCGACAGTGTGTTGTGCGACTTCATGCGTAGATCGCCTGCGGTTTCTGCTCGTGAGACTGCCTCGGGTACACAACTCTACGCGACAGTTAAAGCGACGAGGCGGCCGACTTGACCATCTCGTCGCAATTGAACGACGGGGCTCGACGAGCGCTCGCACAACAACCTGCTTCAAGCGATCCTGTGCAGCATGGCGGAGATGGGGAGCACCATCCAGGAGTCTATTGTCTCGATGATCGACGGTCTATCGGAGGATTGGATTGCTTCGAAGTCCGATGGACTTGGAGCCCTGAATGCCGCAATGGTAAATTGTGTTGACGATTGAACATTACATTTAACTTCATATTTTTGGCTGGTTTTGCTTGGGTCTTGGAAAAACCTAGTAGAGAGTGTACTTCTATGCACCTTACTTTACATGCTCCCAACACCACAGGCACATATTAAGGGCCGGCCCAAGCGCAAGCGCGTTGAGCGTCGCACCAATCAATCAAGTAGCAACACAATAACATCAAGCGAGTCACAAAGAACGTCGGGCAAAACGACCTGGCGCGCGAGTACGGTGTTGGACGACAGGCTATCTCCCACTTGAGAAAGAGAAGCGCCTAGGTCAAGGCCAAGTACGTCGAGCAGGTCGCCAATCTGCTAACGTAAATTAGTCAACCGAACTCGTAGCTATCTTGGCTGACACCCGGCGCCAAATCAGAAAGGGCGACC
>JNBR01000051.1:3095-14421 GCA_002081595.1 Achlya hypogyna
CGGCCGTATATGGCTTGCCAAAGTCATGGTGCCACGACATATTCACAACAATGTCAAGGTTGCTGCCACCCATGCCCGGGCTTGGTTCGCGCTGCATAAGTCGACCAAGGAGTGGCACTAAGTGAAGCGGGGTTTCTTTGCCAAGCAGTAGATCCCGGGCATTGTGGGCACCGTGGACGGCACCTTGATTGAAATCAAACGTCCAAGAGACTTTGATGGATTTTATCCGTAAGGACGACCCTTCATTGAATGTGTTGTGGTCTGTACTCGTAGATTCCTCTCGGTAGATATACGTCTCGATTCGTTCTCTGATAAAAATATCTGGAAAGTATCGAAGTTCGGGCGTCGTATATACTCGATCATTCTAAAGGAATTTTTTGTGATTGGTGACTTCGGCTACACTTATTTTCCCTGGCTAATTACCCCATACCAACCTCACGAGGTAGGGTGGTCGGAACACTAAACAAAGACCAAAAGGAATTCAATTTCAAACACTCGAGCACATGTATGCCGGTGAAGTGTGCCTTAGGCCACTTAAAGGGTCGATTTCAAATTCTCAAAATTGTTATGGCGGAAAAGTCTCTTGACTGAACCACTGATACTGCCATGTAATGTTATATTTTGCACAACATGCAGTTGCACCTGCACAATACTATTCAAGACGACGACAGTACCATCATTAAACCTATTGAGTCTGCGCCTACACGGTACGATGCGGAAACGAATACTGTAAACGAGTATAGAGGAAGCAAAATGAAGAGTGAGATTAGAAGGGTTAGACCTAAATGTAGAACAGCTATGTCCAGTAGTTCTAAACTTCGCGGGGAGCCACAGGATCTTGCTCCCCGACCGTTCCCAACAGTCAGTAGGGTTAAGGCTATTAAAACTAGCCTATAAGAGAGCAATGCGCCACGTCCGAATGGACGAGAGCCTCTGGAGAGCCGTAGGGCTCGGGTTGCAGAGCAACCAATCGCAGTGTTACCGGACAACATTCCGGTTACAAATACAGTAATGCTTCAAGCTGCAGTTCAAAAGCGTATGGCCATCACATAGTACATAGGCAATAAAAGTAATTATCATGATGAACTGCAAGTGTAATTGAGAGTGGTCGAGACCATCGAGAGCATATTTTTGACCCTGCATATACCTCCGGAGGTCAGGTTCATAATAGATGGATGCCATGGGAACTTCGCTGAATTATAGGCGCTCGTTATCAAAAGATACAAATATAGATTATCAAGGGGATTACGAATCGCTGCGTCATCGTTTACTCGTAATCACCAATGTCCACATCGTAATCCGACAGATCACCCTCCATGTCGCTCGTGTTTTCGTCAGCATTGTCCGATTCCACTTCGTGCTCCGCGTTGGCGTCGTCCGCAGTGTCAAGTTCACGAATGTACTTGTCGAGCCGCATCACTTCGGACTTGCTGTTCTCAATGCACTTATAGATGATATCCGCCGGGAGCTAGTCGGAGGCCTTGTCGAGCCGCCACCGAACGTCCTTGAACGTCGTGTCGACCGAGTACTGGCGGCCGCCACGCTCTTTGACGCACGCCCAGACCAATTTGATTGGCTGGAGCCTTGAATGGTATGAAGGCGTGTACTTCACGGTGTGCCCGCGCTTGGCCGCCATGGTCACGACGACCGGCATGACATTGGACTTGATGTAGGACTTCAGCTTTTGCCAAATTTCGGTCATGTACTCGCTCTCGCTGGCCGCTACACCGTAGCCGTCACAGGCCTCAATTCGCCGCTACGTCAAGAGCGGCGTCCTCTGAAGACGGCGACTTCATCCTTCAAGCCAACTCTCAGGGAAGAGCAGAAGGCACGTAGGATTGGCTTTTGTGTCTACCACTTAACTCAGTTCTACGTGTCTAACTCGGAAGTCCCCGCATTCTCTTTTCCAGCCTTCAAAGACGTTGTCAACGTGTACGAGAAAATCTTTCGCGTGGACAAGATTCGCCGCAAGTACTATGTTAGCCTTGCTGTCGAGCTTGGACATGTTGTCGTCTTTGCGGTAGCATCTGCAGCCAAAGACTTAAAGGCTGGCGATGCTTGAGAGTTCACTGGTAATGTGCTCGTGTGAAGCCTTCTTGCCCGTCTTGCTGTTGAGCGTCCTGTTGCGAAGGAAAGTGGCTATGTACACCGCTTCGGCCCACCAGAAGGGGCCGTAGTTAGCTTGCATCATCATTGTTCGTGCGGTCTCAAAGAGTGTCCCATTCATTCGTTCCCCTGTGCCGTTTTGGTACTCGTGGTGCGGCGCTTTGCGCTCGTGCTGAATCTTTGGAAGCCGGTAAAGAATTCGTTGACAAAATTCGGTGTCGCTGTCTGAATGAAATAGCAAGATGTTGGTTTTTGTACGCGCCGTGAGCAACGCATGGTAAGACTTGAATTTATGTTACTTTATCGACTGACTGTCTCGGAGCGAAGCGGGTTGACTCGGACATAGTTCGTCGAGTCTTTAATTAAAGGAAGTACTAGCAGCCACCATGGCCGGCACAGGGAAAGACCTCCATGAGTCTGCGAGGATACACAAGCCGAGTGGTTTCCGGCCATGCTGGCCGACCTTGAGGTGGCTGATTTTCAGTGAGCTTGCCTCGCACGCAGTCGTTGTGGAGGGAAAGCTCTTTGACCTTAGACCCTCCGCCACATGTGGCTACAAGGATGGCTTGGGTTATGCGAGCGGCGGGTGACCATGGCGGGCATGCATGATGGCGGCATTGTTTGGACGACCATCTGCGCTGTTTTGACTGGTTTTGCTGGTCCAGGTTAATGACATGAGCGTCGAAATTGTACAGCTTGCTTGCCGTTTTGGTTGCGCGAAGAATACGCTTGTTGTTAAACACCATGCTGGCAAGCTCGCCCTAGTAGGCGACATCGGCGTCAAGTGCGGCCTTAGTGCTTTCGCTGGTAGAAACGAGTGTCTTCTTCGGCGTAGGTACGCATAGAACGTTGCTAAACGTGACGGGCTGGTTAGATATCGGCGATTGTAGCTGGATTTTGCCCTTGGTCCGACAACGATCGAATAGCCATCGGCGACGTTAATTGCTTGGCGGCAATACATGATATCGTGCTGGGTGGCGAGATTGACCGTTATGTGAGATGTAGCACCACTGTCGAAGATGAGGCTCGCAGAAATGTCGCACTTGTTCGCAGCATTGTTTTCGTCGGACATGTTATCGGTATCCATAAACATGTAGTCAGCGCTCACGTGGGCGTGGTCTTTCCGAGGTAGCTGTCGGTGTTGCCGTTGTGGCTCTTGCACGAGCAACTTGCTTGGGCCGTTGCTGACGGCGTTAGCCGTAGTCGTTCTGAGGGTGTCGTGGGAACGTGCCGTAAGCAAGGCCTTCTCTCTAGCTGTTGCAGTCTTAAACGTGGTGGTTGATGTGACCGCAGTAGAAGCAGTGCTTATCGGTCGCCATTCCGTGTCGGCCGACAGCTTGCTGTCGTGCCGTTACTCGCAAATATACTTGCCGCGGACTATGATAGACTGCATGACTTTATTACATACTGAATTGCCACATATTTGGCGAGCTGGTGGGTGATGCCGGTGATCTCGATGTCGATTTGACTTGGCAAGCGTGGAGGCATTGTGTACGAAATCAAAGCGGCGCCCGGTGTCTGGTATAATATCACCGGCTTCAGCACTGCGGCATACGAGCCGCTGGAAGTTGCCCGAGAATGTGTCTTTGTCTTTGGCAGTCTCCTCCCACGAGTAGTCTGCGATGCACTCGCGGAGTCCAGTCTTATCAACAACCTTGGATCCCTCTAAAACGTCCATGACGGCCGTGACGGCCGAGTTAGTGAAACACGACCGGAGATATTCTCGTCGGCTGTCTTGATCTCGTAATGTTGATGGCGTACATTATGTATCATATACGCGGCGAGCTTGAGGCCCGTGTTTAGCAGCTTGCGACAAAATAGTTTACAATCCGCGACACCGTACATCGACCAATTTAGATTCATTCGTCGAGGTAAAGTTGGTAGATTGTCTGAAAGAACCCAATACGATAACACATCTAATACATTATTATCAATTTTGATATTTCGATAACTTAAATAAATATATTATGCTGGAAGCCTGGTGTTTAGGCTGCACCGGGTGTAGTCATCCGTGGCTTCCCATTACTCTTCATTGTAAAGTACTTCGTGCCGTCGCCCCGGTAGATCTTGGATTTGACATGGTCGTACCAAACCCGGAAAATGGATCTGTTGGCGGCAAAGCAGATTTTGGCTTGTATTCATTCCAGTCTATCAAGCTTTTTTGGTTCGAAACGATTGCAACACAAAACCCGTACAAGATGCAATTCAACTTGCGTGATGAGATGATATCGCAATGCAAAGCCCAAACATATTTTCTGTGCGATTTGCATATTTCATCCATGCCGCGCGCGCGCCGCTTGCTCGTCCGCTTGACCGGCTCCTTGGACACGAACGGTCACACTCCGATCTTGCCGTCGAACGGCCGGTGCCGGTGCGCGTCGTACCTGGGCCGCGCGACCTCGCAGAGGAGCATCACCTTGGTAAAGAACCGCTTCGATTGTACGGATCGCGCGTCACGACTTCGTCCTCGTAGACATAGTGTTTCTTCTTGATCTTAGTCAGGCAGAACCACTTCTCGTCCATGTGCACGGTAACGCACATGTACGAGAAGACAACGCCGATCGGGCCGGCCGGAGATGGCTGACGGCGGACACAAGGCGCGCTCGCATGGAGTCGCCAGTGAGCTGCGGCTTGAGCGAGGTGGGCTTGGCTCGAAGCGGCTGGTGGTTCTTGTGTCGGTGCAGGGTCGTTCGTGGGATGGAGGTGGCCGCGGCGAGACTGCTCATGGTTTGCCGACGCTCGCTCAATGTTTACCGGGGTGCGAGTTCTTTTGCGCTCGCAATTGCCTAAAACGAGTGCACTGTACGATCGCATACCTTTGAAAATCAATGATCAGGAACTGCGAAATTAAATACCCTTAATTTTCGACGACACGTCGGCGACGGCAGCGCCATCGCTAGCTGGAATCGAGGCCCCATATACGGGTAATCGTGGCGCGGTCGCGACGCCACTGCGTGAGCGCCTCCACTATGGCACGTGGAAAAGTGCCATTTGGGCTCAGCTCCAACAGTCACTCAAAGTTGGCGCGCCGTTTGTGGTCTGAGGTGCGGGGTCGCGTTGTGGCGACGAATGGCGCGGAGTCGTTGCCGCGATGGCTTGGTAGTGTCGGGGGTGCTGGCGGGCATGGGAGCGAAATAACAAGGTGTAGAAATTAGAGCCGAATTTCAGGCACTATGATTTCGACGGCTTGGATCGATCGTACTTATTCTACATGTCCGTTTGCCGCCAATTTGGAATGATTTGCGCGCCATGACCTCCAATTAGTGGAGGATTGCAATGCCTTTCATTTCATCAATCAAGGATAAATTCGGAACTAAAATGGTGAATTTACACCAATCCCCGTGAATTACTGCATTTAACTTACGACCAGAGTAGTATTATTGAGGTATTTGCCCCAAATTCCGCCATTTAGGCCAATCAAGGTTCAAACATAAAATCGGCCACAACTGATGCTTTCGACCGCTATCTGGTGGTTTACGTTATTTCAGGTCTGGATACACCTGAGCAGCTGCAGCAGTAAAGCATAACCTACCGTTAGGGTTTGTGGGCAATCTCCTCGACTCGGTAGAACAGGGACGAACGCTCGTCCATGGTATTTACAGGTAGATACCTGGTACTATCGTCAAACCTATCATACAGTGGACAGTTCATTTTGAATTGGGTGGTGTTTTTTCGAAATATTGAATTAATGAAGAAAATCGAATATGTGCAGTTATCAGTTGCGCAGTTCTCCACTTTTCAAACAGCAACGACCTCAAGGACCGCATTGAAGACATCGCTCCACGTCGCTACGACCTCGATCACACATCCAGATAAGCACGGCCGCGACATCGGCACTCAAGGAGTTGTCCTATGTCATCTCGGGCGATTCGACATCATCTTGCAGGAACCCGAGGAGACGCACACAACTATAGCCGCGTGGCGCAGCACCACTAGGCACAACATTGCGGTGCGGGACGCCAGGCTTCTTGAACCCGTTGAGTATCATCTTGATAGATAGGTCGTTCCTAGCATTCATCATCCAATACACCACTTCATCACGATTTGGCGACGTAAACTTTAGTGCTGCAATGGGAGCGATGCTGTGGACCGCATCGGGGACTATGTGCTCGAAGCCAAGGGCGACATGTCAAGCTCTGGCGAAGACACCACGTTGAGTGGCGGCAGAGGCAAGACGTTGAGCGGCGGCAAGAATGACGCGTTGGACAACGACACAAACAAATGAGCTGGGTAGCAGTAAGGAAGACGCGGTTTGCGAGTCGGACAACGTGTTTGGCGGCGGCGAGGTCGATGGACGAAAGGACTGCATCAGGTACTCGGCGCACTGGGCTCGCATACGGCTTTTTATCGGCTTCATCCAGGCTATATCGGCCGGTTGGCAGCTCCACGTAAAGCCAGCGGGCACGAAAGCCAACGCGACACCGAATGCACGAGCGAGAACCTCGACTTTTTCTGTCAAGTGCGCCGAGAAGTGGTCGAGGCTTAGCAAAACTTTGCCGTCCGTCGCAGCATCACAGGCGGCAAAGTGGTGCGTGAGAAAGGCAAGCATGATCTCCTCGGCTCACTAACCGTTTGCGTTGCCGTAGATCTCGGCGCCAGACCCAACCGGCCAGGGGAGGACGAGCCGACGCAATGCCATAGCGCCAAATCCGTTGCGCAGGGCCTTGTTTTCAAGTCGTTGTGCTTCATGCTTGGCTGGTTTAGCTTTAAATACAATAAACGGGGGATATTTAATCCCAAAATTGTCAGCCATTACCATTGCCGTCATGCGTTCCTTGGTCTTACCACCACTCCAAATACAGACGGTCTTACGCCTTTTCCGTCGATTGTCTTTGTTGGCAGATATTCGAAGTTGACACCGATCTGGTCAGGGTCCAAGATTCGGGTAATATCTACAACAGTTTGCTTCATGAATCGGTAAAATTGAATATGTAGCTGCTGAAGGTGTACTACTCTATGCGGAAAGTTAAAGCACCTTCAACTTTTCGGCGAGCGGTCCGAAGGTACATTCGGGTGGGCAAGTCATTTTTCATAGTTTTTAACACAGTACTGCTAATTTCTGCCCATCAGATACTGAAAAGGCCAAAGTCTGCTAGCATAACAGCCACAAACGAGCATGGAAGCGTCTTCGGGAGAGTGCCGTCACTGCGGAGTCGCTTTTTGTTTATGTGGGGGATCTTAAAGCTGTTGTTTCCGCCACAAAGCATACTCTGCTCGAGCACAACCTGAATAGTGTAGTACGTATTATCTAGCACGACACTATCTAAAGCCAAAAAAGCTACTTTGTACACTCTTGACTAAGGAGTCGATGCACACAGTGTTGTTCTGGTAGTGGAGGTCTTGTATGGCGCGAAAGTATCCCAAGTCGAGAATGTTAAAATCCGGACTGTTGGCAGGCTGCGGCCGCACTTCAATGGGCCAGCCGTCGCGCTGCACATCCATGTCGACAATCACTGGCAAGTTGGAGCCGTGCGCCGGTGCGTTGTCGCGCTGAATGATAATAGGCTCACCACTCACGGGCCACACAGCCTTGATGCGCGGCAGCACGTGGTTCAGAATGAGATCCTTGTAGGCTTCGCTGTCCATATTGCGCGCCTTCGTTACCAACGTACCACGGGGTCGGTGAACAGACGACCGCTGCGCTGGGGCTTGCTCCGTTAACGGCCACATACCAATCTAAAATTAGTTGTGCCAAGGTTGGTCAGTACACATGTGTCTAAAACAACGTGCTACCTTGCCGTCAAAATTGTCGCGCGGACGGGCCACAGCGACAAGAAACATCACTTTCGTGATGTGATTCTTGTGGCGGACCCGGCGAATCGGTTCCTGCTCGTCGTCGAGAAGATAAATTATCTTCGTGTCCTCGGTAAGCCAAAACCATTTCTCGTCCAGGTGGACGAGATTGGTCATGGCGTCGAACTCGAAGCCGCCGCAGTAGGCACGTCGCACCCACGAGCGCGCAAAAGAGAGGCGCTGCCTCAAGTTCTCAAGCTTCAGAATGGGCTTCGCGCTGTTGCGTGAACGGCGTATTTTCTTGCTTGCAAGGAGCTGGCGGACGCGCCACACACTGACGCCGGCAGCAACGGCCAAGCCTTTGAGACTGCGCCGGTTGTTGTGCAGTACGGCTCGAATGCATGCGATTAGGTCAGCAGTTAATTTGCGGGGGCGGCCTGGGCTATGACGCGTGGAAAAATCTGGCGTCTCGCCTGCCAGGAGAGCTGCGGTTCCGCGTTGCCAAATGCCAGATATGACGCGCCAACATATGACGCGCCAACCGGCATTAAACTCGTCGGCCAGCTTCGAGAAGGTCCCAGGGGGCGGGCGTTGCGCCGTTGTCTCGCGGCACATGCGGCAAAGATTGCAAGCTTCACCCCAGGCGACAGGACTTGTCGTTGAGCTGCGCAAATTCTGGTCAAGTCCATGGTACCACTCTCCAACAGCGCTGTCAGTGACGAAGAAAATTTATAAATGGTCATAACTTTGCCGATATAAGGCCGTTTGTTACACTTTTAAGGCATATACACTCGCCGCGGCCAGTGGATTCGTTTGCCCAATGCAAACCCGCGATTCCTGCAATAATGACATTAATTGGTGGTATTTTCTGGAATGTACCCTAACTTTCCGCACGGAGTAGTACAGTTTAATACATTGTATGTCGCCTCGATCACGTCGTACCTTGACGACATCGAGCCCGCCTGTGTGGAACCTCAACGAGGCGGCCCTGTTTTACAGGACCATCTCAGCGAGGCCCTATGCATTGCGGCGCGCTTCACGTAAAAAGGGCTCGATGCCCAAGGACCGATTTACCGTTACATTTTGTGTATCCACCGCTAGTGAAAAAAAAAAAGCTTTCCTTGCAAGTTATTGGCACAGCTAGCAGTCCACGCAGCCTCCAAGCAGGTGCAATTCTCTGCAGCTATAACGTATGCTAGGACAACAGCACAAAAGCGTGGCAGGCAGCCGAAACCGGACAGCACTACACTTTAAGCCTCAATCAGCTGACGAGGGATCGATGCAGTACCTTTACTGTGCTGCTTGACAATGCCGGTTGCCATGTCGCAGGTGTGCGCGATTTGTGTGTCTCAGGTGCGATTGCTTAACTACCCAAAAGCTAGGACAAGCAACTGTAGAGCCGACAGCAGTAGTGAGCCAATACCAGAACATTATCTTTATTTCTCCCACCAAATACAATAGGGCGCTTCCAGCCCATTGACATGGGAATAGTGCGAAGTTTGAAGTTCGCTGTTCGACAGTCGTGACATGCTTACAAAAAAACGTCCCGCTGGATGGCTACGGCCTGGAATGAAATTATTCCTCAAGCCACCCAGCGTTACAGGGCAGAAACAGGCATCCTCCCCGCGCCACTGGCGCCCACGGTCAATGCTGACGTCGACCGTGGCACACCCACCGACAACGATGCAGTAGATGAGCTGTGCTGCGTTTTCGCTATTTCCACGGCGCGGGACCGCAAGACGTGCATCGAGGGAGTTTATCACTCTAAGAGTGCAATTAGTGCATAAGAAGAAATCGTCGCGTACGACGACCACGAGGCACCGGACGAAATGGACCCCGGCTTGCAGGTCGTGCTGGCCCGTGCCCATACTGTTTGTTAAATGTGCCACAAACAACTATGCGCTATATCTCATCAGTGCAAGCGCTGTTGAGCAGGATGAAGATGCACCTGACGCGGATGATTTGCACAATGCACCTGTTTCGACCACCAATTGTGTTCCGCCAAGCTTGGCATGCGTCCGTCCTTCACTGCTGGCACACGCGCGCTTTGCAACACCATGCTGCTATTCAACAGTACTCCTCGCGTGTGGTGGTCCCGTCGCTGTAAGTCGTCTTGAAGCTCTACGTTTCGCAAGCTCGCATTGCTATTTGAATGCTTGGTGGAGTAAGCGAATTTTTCCTGGATGCATATATTTTGTGCAGGCGAAACAATTTATTTTGACGCAGTTAAACTATGTGAGTTCGGTAGAAGGGCACATACAGTAACCTGCAGCTTCAGGACGATCGATGAACCCGCATTGGGACAATTTAGTCGTGTCTCGGATTTATTAAAATGCACGCAGTTTTATTCATGGATGGACATCATTCAATTGAAACGAGACCACCAAATTTGGCGCGAAAGTCAGCGCTCTTCAGACGGTTTCCGAACGAAATCACTTACGATTTAGTGTCCTATGTGGCAGAGCCCGGTACTTTGTGATTATCGCCCACGGGGGCGTCTCTCGGAACAAGATCGCCGAGACATATTACATGAGCTCGCCCAGCCCGAACGTCCGACCAACGTCGCCATTGCAACGAAGATGGCGTACAAGAGGCCGCCGTACGCAAGCTCAGCAAGCGGCGCGACGAGATCATCGAGCGAACTGAACAAGTCCTCCGCCTACCTCGCGAGCACGTATCGACCGACAAAGCCCAAGTACCCAGCTGTCGTTCGCGACCTATCAACTTGATTCGCAAGCATGCGCCGCGCCGCGTCCGCGCCACCATAGCACCGTCACTAGCCCAAAAGACCGCGTCACGGCTGTAATCTGCACCAACGCAGACGGCACCCTCAAGGTCCCTATCACGATGATCGGCAAGGTGCATGAGCCGGCGTGCATAAGGGGCAAGCAATGGCCACTTCCCTACTACCAACAAATCAAGGAGTGGATGGACCAAACTATCGTCGAGCACTGGCTCGAGAAGATTTTTCTGACGACCGTTCGCAAGTACACCCAGGAAGACGTGCTGTTGATCTTGGACAACGCACCGGGACACCTGCAAGAAGTGCAGTATGATGGAATCTGCGTTAAGTTCCTGCCTCCCAACATAACAAGCTGGCGGCAGCCTTGCGAGCTCGGTTTTATTGCCGCGTTCGAAAAACGTTACTGTCTCGAAGTTCTGACCGATGTGCTTATGCCTCTTAGGTACCGCTACCTCTTGTTGAAGGATACGCTCAAGTATCTCGAGCGCAGTGAGCGCGAGAAGCAGTTGCGGACGGATCAGGTGAAGCAGTGCCGTCCGGGCTCGTACGGAGTTGCCCATGGGCGACCTGCTCATTTGCTGGACGCCGCATACCTCGTTGTCGCAGCTTGGGACGCTGAGACCCCAACAACGATCAAGAATTGCTTTATCAAAGCAAATATCGGTGTTGTCTACGATACCAGTACCATGATCGACGAGAAAGTAGAGGACTTTGTATTGCAAGAGTTTATAGATAGTATCGAGC
>JNBR01000613.1:0-12068 GCA_002081595.1 Achlya hypogyna
CTTCTTAAACGCGTTGACAATATTCGTAGCCGACGTAGCCGACCACGCATCAGCGACAATCGAGGCGGCGTCCATGAGGTGCGGCGGCCGGCCGTGGTCGATGCCGTAGGTACCCGCGCGCGCAGCGGCCACAGCGACCGCGATGTCCTTCTTCTCGGCGGGCGTCTTGTCCAGAAAGTCGATGTGCTTGCTTGCCAAGAGGTACCTGTACCTCTTCTTGACGGCGGCTATGATGCCCAAGTCGCACGGCTGCCGCCAACTGGTACAGTTTGGGGGCATGAACTTGACACGCACGCCGTCAAGCTCTGTCTCCACGTAGTGGCCTGGAGCGTTGTCGAGGACGAGGAGGACGGGCGCCGACGTGACGCGGCGCACTGTCGGCACGAAGATGCGCTCGAGCCACGCGTTGAAGACCTCGCCGTCGACCCAGGCGGCCTTCTGCTTGAAGTAGGGATGGGCCACGTCCTTTTTAGCGAACATACAGGGTTGGCCGGCTTGCCGACCACGCTGATCGGGATCTTCACCGAGCCGTCGCCGTTGGCGCACACGAGCAGCGACACGCGGTCTTTGGGCACGTTTCGTCCGCGCACTTCGCGCAGCGTCTCGTCGGGGCTCGTCACGGTGTACCGGGGTAGGGTTCGGTAGAACAGGGCTGCTTCGTCCATGTTATATACGCACGACGGGTGGTAGGTGCTAACGACTTCAGAGAGCTCCTGCAGCTGCTGCAGCAGCACTGGGTCCTCCTTCTCGACCTCCGCGTCCTCGCCGTGGAGCTTAATGGTATAGATGCCCTTGCGGCGGCGAAAGTCACCAAACCAACCCCACGTCGCCTTGAAGTCGTCCTCGGAGATGCCAAGCCGGCGCGTGATCTTGTCGGCCTGCACGTGCACGAGCGTTAGCGGGAGGGTCAAACAGAGCCGGCGAAACTTGGCGACCCAGGACGCCAGCTCGACCTCTAGTTCTGGATGGCGCGGTGGCGTGTAGCGGTGCGTGATGGCAAGGATGGCGGGCGCGACGCCCACGGTGCGCGAGTGGACGGCGGCGGCCGTCTTCTTGAGCTTGCGTACGGCCGTCTCTGAGACGCCGTACGCCCTGCCAACGGCACAGTATGACGGGCGATCGGCGCCGTTGAGGAGGCGCAGGATCTCGAGGCGCTTGGCGTCGTTCAGGCGCTTGCCGCTGCCTTTCTTCTTTTTCTGCATTTGCGCGCCAATGGAAAAGTGACGGCGCGAAAGAGTATGAAACGACTGGTTTTAACTTCGTGTCCAGTCGTATAAAAATACATCGACGGTTCATTTTATTTTCTGGCCAAGATGGATGCCAACCTTGAGTCGTTGATTCGAACTTGATCCCGAGGTTACTGTAAAGGCAAGAAGAATGCTTGGGAATATGGCAAAGCGGATACAGAATGTAGTACACTGTGCTCATTGGTCCCTCTCATTATGATACCCCACACAGATTTGATACCCTTTCGAACACGATACTAACGCCGTCCCCTTGAGATAAACCTGTCTAATTCGATCTTGCTTCCTACACCTTGTCTTTTTAAGCGATCATTGGGACCACACAATTTAATGGCAGTCATCGCAGGTAGCAGTAAGTACTAAATATTCTCACAACCTTGTTCACATAAGAGGAGCAACCGCCAGAGCGATGACGACTCGCGCGCGCCTGGCAGAGTGCCAGCGGCAGCAAGACCAAGCGTACAAGACCTACCGAGATCACCAAATCGTCTCACAATCATCAGCACGCTCCGTGCTCCCGACAAGCAAAGGTTAGATGCAAAAGCATGTTAAGATGCCACGTCTAAGGAGCTAGACGACAAGGTGTTGCGCTGGGGGCGGTGCTTCTTCCTTGACTACCTCTTTTTATTGATAATTGTGCCCTTCACATTTCCTATGGGACTTTATTTTCTTGAACCCAAATTTGGGGGTATCATAATGAGAGGGACGACTGTATATTGACGTATTTGTACAGTACACTAGGACTCTTGGACGCTTTTGACGGACGGGACTCTGTTCTGCAGTGTATTGCGCTTTTCGACGGATAGGAGTCCGTCGAACTCTTTTCAAGAATTTTTAAGATGCCAGCTTTTCTACCGCCCCTATGGAGATACTAGCAATTTGTAGAGTGATGAAAATATTTATACGCCACTTCGAAAATAGTCCATTCTGAGGCAGCTATTGGGCACAAGATCGACATGTTGTGCCCAATTTGGCGGAACAGGATTTGAAAGGCCATCTTCGAGAAATTCATTTTGGCGCGCAAAATGTATTTGAGGTGTTGAGAAATAAAAATACGCCACGCGTCTTCATTCTCCAATTTCTTGCATTCTGTGCGTATTCAATCATTGTTGTTTCATGCACGTACTTAAACTGTGTTTGCCTATGTGGTTGAACGATTTATCATCGCATAGTGACCCGTGCAAGATGCCAAAAGCGCACCATTTGTCATCTATAGAATACGGCTTGGTAAATGCTCTCCGGAATGCAGTTCGTAGTATTTTATAGATTGCTAATAGTTTGGATCGTCCTCGTGGTTGTATTTGTCGCTTTCTGGAAGCACCTGGAAGCTACAGACAAGCCAAATGAACAGGAAGACGTCCTTTTTGTTAGATAGCATGAGCTGCAGACTTGTTCGTACGGCAAAAACTGGTGAAAACACAGCGAACAAGCTTGAGAATGACCTGGATTTGCTTATTGGACACCAACGAGTCTATCATATTCTCAATGACAGCGGTGAAATGAACTATGTAAGCGACTAGCTGCACTAATGTTAACACCATTGCACCAAAAAACTACGTGCACAATAGACCGAGGTAGCGCAGCATTGAGGCAGGCAATCTAACTCCATTGCGTGGTCAGATGAAAAGAAATTTAATCTTGATGGCCCTGACGGTTTAAAAGATTACAGGGCTAACGTCCGCTACCCCCCAAGCACTATTCGAAGCCGCAAAATGGTGGCGGTAGCACGATAGTGTAGGGATGTCTTTAGGAAAGTCCGCTCTATCCATCCCCAATAGCAAACAGGCAGTTGTATTAAAATTGAACCCGAAGTATTTTCGGCCCCATTTCACAGTTGTTCTCGCCCTCGGCATCGCAGTGACGATGGAGTCGATCTGCGGCCCACAGGTATATATACCATACCAAATTACGTGCTGCAGTGTATAGAAACCAGTATTTTTACTACTCTGCGTCCATGGCTGCAACCTCCATTGCGGCCTATTCATTTTTATTTTGTTTCCGGAG
Organism: Achlya hypogyna; assembly: GCA_002081595.1. Taxonomy (NCBI): domain Eukaryota; phylum Oomycota; class Saprolegniomycetes; order Saprolegniales; family Achlyaceae; genus Achlya; species Achlya hypogyna. The sequence goes on from JNBR01000613.1 coordinate 3,249, forward strand.
CATTTCATCCATGTCATGCCATTGTAACTCCAGAAGTTGTCCCTGTGGCGCGTGCCCGATTACCCTCATCGGATACGCTGTTCATATCAACCAAGTATCAAGCCCAAGCTCAAGTTCCCATCATCAATTTCATACGCCTCATCGCCCCCGCTTATCCCCTGGCAAGCTCCTTAGAGTCACCCACTACGAGCGGACCAGGTTTTCTCTTTGCATAACAGTCTACAATTCATTGTCTTGAGCTTACGTGTCGTTGCCAACCTCGCATCCGCCGCCCGCTCGCGAAGGACCAAGTGCATTGGAAGCTCGATACGCCACAAAGAATTCTTTGGTGGTTTTTCCCAAAGACTACTACAGTATCCCAGCGCCACACGCGCTCGTTCTCGCTTCCCTCCAACACCGATGGAAGCCGTTATTGGAGCATTCGGCTTCGGCAACCGTGACGAGGAACAAAATCCCACCGAGCGCGCTCGCCGAATACCGTTGCCGTTTTCTCCACGATCAACATTCCGACAAGACTCGAACAAGTCGATGTGTGCTGACTCATCGATGGCCTGGGACATGAACCCCGACGAGAAGATCGCCAACATGACGGCCGGCGAGCTCAAGGAGCACTGGGACGCGCTGTTCCAGATGAACCGAAACGCCTGGCAGTATGAAGCTGAGCGCAAGTATCACCAAGCGTACCAAGCCCAGCGCCAGAACCCGATCCAGTTGCCATCGTTCGCGCATTTGAAGCCGATCGACGTCGAGAAGGTCAAGGAAGAAGTCGACAACGCACCACCGGCGGTGCCATCGACCATTCCCGACGATTTTACCCGCCTCGCAACGCCGATCGTTCACCAGCCGCCAAAGCTTACGTCCGTCGATATCGCGGACATCAAGGCATGGTGGCGCGAGTATGTCAAGTACACGCAGAAGGTCCAGAGCCACTTCAAGATGCTTAACCGCACCTTTGCCATGTACATTGTGCCGGTGCGCGACGGCATGGAAACTGAGCTTTACGAGTCGATTGCCACGAGCTATTGGGACGTGCATGAAGATCAAGTGCACGAACTGACTGACGACGTCGTGTACGCAGCTATGAAGACTTTTTGCGAAGATCGCCAAGCCGACCTTGAAGAGTTTAACTCCAAGGTCAGGAGCCGCGTCAAGATCGACCCAAAGATCGAAGACGGCATTGCACGCGTTACGACCCTTTTGTACCGTTACCGCGTCGTCTGCAACGAGTGTGGGTACAAGAACTTTTACCTCAAGGCGCCCAAGGCCGCCCGCATTCACATCCTCAATGCGCTCGAGCCGCCCGAGGTCAAGGCCGGCGTCAAGGCCCGCGCCCAAGTTCACGAACGTACGTACGACGACTGGAAGGCGTTCGAGCGTCTATTCCAGCATGAGATGGATCGCTACTGCAGCTACGCGCGCACGGTGACACCGACGCATCGCGCGCTACCAATGGCGACGCCCAGAACCGGTGGGCAGGAGCAAGATCAAGGAACGGGCAAAAAGAAGGAGAAGCCTCAAGTCTTGCAGCTAGCTCCGACGAAGGGACAAGACGCGGGTGGCAAGCAGGCGCTAGGGCCAGGCGGAAACAAGGACGGCAACAACGAAGGCAAAAAGAAGTATCCGTGCGCAAACTGCATGACAATGGACCACAACATGTGTATCACGGCATTTCAAGGTTCCATCATGACGTGCAAGGCCACGGTCTCGATCGTCGTGACGTTCTCCATCGCTGGAGGTGCAAAAGTCACGATGACGGGTCTCCTCTGCCACGTCTACGAAGGCGAACTGCCGTCCAAGTCGTGTGACCTCCTGGTGTCACGGTACGCTATGGCCGCTCTCGGTTACAGCCCGTCGAAGATCCTCGCCGACGCCGTCGCCAAGAAGCACGTTTGAGACATGAGCGACCTCCCGGAGCCGGCCCGCTCGGACGGACCGTCAGCCATTTGATGACTGCGATGCCCATGATCGACGACGTTGGCGCCGCTGCCGCTGACGGACTCTGCATGCCGGAGCCCGCTGTTTTAGACGACCAGCGCAAGGAGTGTAAGATGATCCTCGACAGGAAGATCCAGGACGCCAAGGAAAACGGTTTGCCGGACGACTGCGTGCCCGTGCTTACGACCATTTTGGATGAATTCCTCGACGTGTTCCGCACGGAGATTGGCCTTGACCCGTCCGTCAAGGTCGCGCCTCTCGAGGCCAAGCTCAAGCCTGGCGCCTAACCCACAAAATGCCAGCTGCGTCGTATGGCGCTCCAGCAGCGTCTCTGGCTCAAGCTCTACTGCCTCAAGATGTAGAGTTGCAACCTGCTCTACCTTAACAAGCGCAGCGCGTGGGCTTCTCCGCCTTCTCTCGTCCGCAAGCCCGGTGGCAACGACTGGCGCCTTACGGTCGACCTCCGCGCCGTCAACAGTTGCATCCAGCCTATCCAATGGCCGATGCCGCACATGGAGCAGATCATGGAGTACCTTCAAGGTTCCACCTGCTACGGTGTGTACGATGCGTTCAAGGGGTACTGGCAGTTCCTCCTCCACGAGAACAGCCGGGACTACTTTTCTTTCATGACGGAAGAAGGCGTCTGGACGTCCGACTGTGTGCCAACTGGTGGTAATGTTTCCGTCGCGCACTACCAAGCGACCAAGCGTCTATGGCGGAGATCCTCGATGATATGCTCTACAAGTATATCTTGCTCTGGATCAACGACGTCCTCAACTATGCCAAGACGCCGCAGGACCTTATGGCGCAGACGCGGCAGGTTCTCCTGCGCTGCCAGGACGTCGGCCTCAGATTGCACCCAAGCAAATGCACTTTCTACGCCATCGAGATAAAGTGGTGTGGCAAGCTTATCTCGGACCGTGGTGTGCGCCACGACCCTGAACGCGTCGACGCGCTGGTCAAGATGCCTTTGCCCAAGTCCGGCGCCGACCTACTCCAGTTCATGTGTGCGTCGAATTGGATGCGCAGCCACGTGCCAGCGTACAGCGCCGTCGCCAAGCCGCTCCAAGATGCACTGCAGCGACTTTACGCTGCCGCGGGTGCCAACACTAAGCAACAACTCACCAAGTTCCAACTGCCGGCTGACTTCTTCTCGGCCGCCGAGCTTAACGCCTACGGCTAGATAAAGGACGCGATCGCCAACGCTCTGCTGCTGGCGCACCCGGACCCCGATCAAGTTATTTGCGTCTTTACCGACGCCTCGCAGTACCTTCACGGCGCTTTCATCACCCAAGTGCCACGTGAGGACCTCGCCAAGCCGTTTGCTCAGCAGCGCCACACCCCGCTCTTCGTCTGTAGCGGGTCCTATGTGGGTCCTCAACTAGCCTGGTCTGTCTTGGAGAAGGAGTAAGCGATTTTGTTCGTGCTCAAGCGTGCAGACTACCTCTTGCTTCGCCCCGGTGGTTTTGTCTTGTTCACAGACCATCGGAACCTCACGTTCCTTTTTGACCTGCGCGCATTCAGCAAGGACATCGCGCACTACACCGCCGAGAAGATCCAGCGTTGGTGCCTCGTCCTCATGGGTTTCGAGTACACGATACAGCACATCTCAGGCGACGATAACGTCTGGGCTGACCTGCTCTCGCGTTGGGCAAACTCTGAGCCCGCGATGCCAGTCGTCAACGCGGTTTTGGCCGCACCACGCCACCCAAGCCCTCTTCTCGAAGAGGCTTTTGATTGGCCAAGCACCACCGAGATTGCGTCGCTCCAGGCCAGGCACCAACATCAAGCTGCAACAACAGCCGTCGGCCCCGTGACTGCCGACGAAAGCGAAAGCCTTCTCAAGACGCCGCAAGGAGCCATTTGGATCCCAGACGACGACACCAGTACGCTAAAGATGCATCATGATCTCGGCGCATTGCAACGTCGGCGACCACCGCGGTATCGGCACGACGTTTGACGCGATCAAGGATAAGTTCAGCTGGTCCGAGCTCAAGAAGGACGTCAAGGCGTTCTGCCTCCAGTGCTTCCAGTGCCAGAAGACGGCCGATGGTATCGTACCAGTGCCGCTGGGTGCGCAGATTCACGCAACCCGCCCGAACGAAGTTCTCCATGCCGATTTTCTCCACATGGACCCGTCGGACGACGGCGAGGTCTACGTCTGCAACATCAAGGACGACCACTCCAGCCTCCTCCAGTGTACCACCTCGGCCGGCGCCGACACGGACGCGTTTCTTAAGGCGTTGCGCACGTGGGTCGACCTTTTCTTGTCACCGATCAAGGAAGCCATTTCAAGAACACGATCACACGGGAGATCAAGCGCGTGTGCGGCTACCATCACAATTTCACGCTGCCTCACTGCCTGTGGGCCAACGGTACTATTGAGATAGTCAAAACGCAGTTCCTCAAGCTCGTGCGTTGCCTCCTTATGGAGTGGAAGCTCCCGCACTCGGCGTGGCCGCTCGCCACGTCGATCGCCGCAAAGGTGCTCAACCACAGCCCGAGCCGACTGCTCCAAGGTCGCGCGCCAATCACGGTGTTTTGCAACCTGCCGGCATCGATGCCTCTTGAAGGCATCCGCGACCCGGCAGACGTCAAAAAAGTCGAATACGAGGAGTTCATGGCCCATCGATACGAAGGCCTTGACGACATGCAGCAAGCACTCGCCGACATGCACCGCGACGTCGCCGCACATAAGTCCAAGGGCCGCGACCAGAAGCGCAAGGCTGCCGACAAGAGCCATGGCGCGGCACAGCGGAGCTTTGCTATAGGAGACTACGTTCTCGTCCGCAAGGTCAAGGACCCGCCGCACAAGGCGCTCCCGGTCTGGGATGGACCTTGGGCAGTCAAGGGTATGCTCACGCCGTGGGTGTACCTCTTGTATGACTCCGTCATGAAGAAGGAGCACGAGTGCCACGCAACCCGTATGCGCCTGTACAACAACGGCGGCGCCGACCTCTCAGACGCTGCCGTCGACGCAATCAAGCACGCCGCCGTGGGCAACGAAGTCAAGGAGTTTAAGGCGTTCCGCATCGACCCGCGCACCAAGAAGATGGAGCTCGAGGTCCAGTGGCTCGGCATGGACGACGCCACGGGGCGCTCGAAGACATGATCAATACTTATGCGGTGGGATAGTACATTTCTATACTGCTCGAAGATCTGCCATCGTGGTTCCTTGATACCGCGGTAGAAACCCCAGTCTCGGCCGTGACAAGTACCGGAGGAGTGATACGACAACATTAGCATCGAAGAGTCAAGGCAGCTTGCGAACTATGCTTAAGCCAAGCGGTCTGGGTCTGGAGAAGGTGTCGGAAAACGAGACCAAACAGAATCAAATGGGCCTGTGGCTCTACCTGTTTGTCGCATGCGTGGCGGTAGGCCGTTTGTGCGTCGGCCATGTTCGGTCCTTCGATCGTGATGTCCCATGTTAACCGTCTACACGAGGAACGAGGATGCCCGCTCCCGGCTCGACTGTGCATTGTCACTGTCAATACTACCGGTGCTGGCCATACATACTCCACGTGGATCATCGTTTTCGGGGAAAAATCGGAAGATGCCGGTAAAGCACACTTCAGGCAATTGGGGAATTGCAAGAGGCCGTAGTCAGCTGCACTTTGGCCGACGATGAAACACCGAAATCAGCGCCCTGTTGGACAGCTTCATGAACGCTAAGTCGCTACCATTGCTTGGTGGCGATCGACAACAGCTGAACCTCCACGACAGGACAATGGTGCGCCTGAGCGTCCAACATGTTATAGACTATGACCTTTTCATCGACGGCAAGCTCTAGAGACCGACAAAGTCGCTGCTTAGAGAGGCCTATTACCTCCACCCCCAGCACCTGTCTGTTGTCGAGGGGCACCAAAGTCCGCCATATGTACGCCATGCAGTGATGGTCCTACAGTATGCAGTGACGGACTCAACGCACTCCTTCCGCGCTTCGTACACCGTGCTCGCGGCAACATACCAATTACACTTTCTTAGTGGACGGCTTTTCTGTAGTGCATTTCCGGTCCTGCAAATACGAAGAGCTGGAGGAATCAAGCACTTCGATGCAAGGTGTCACCTCAGATGTATCAATCACAGCAGCCCTTGAGCGCCAGCAGCCTCTGGTGCAGAATACCGTACCTTTCATGGAAAAGGTGATTCTTTGTCCGAATGCTACTTCAGCACTCGATCAGTGCGGTTGGACACCTCGCCAGCATCGGTCACTGGTTCCACCGAGAGCTCATAGATATTTTGTAGTGGATCGATTCTGCCCTGCGCAAGTTTCGCGCGACGGTGACACTCGGCATTTCAGCGTCTCCCCCAACTACTACCCATGCAGACATCAACATAACGCTCCTGCTTGAATTACCAGGCTTAACCATCCATCTGCACTGTGAACGACAGTCTGACATTATTTCAATGACAAGTAGTCAACTGAACAGATTTCCATGCTCTCTTTGCATATTGTTCCTGTGCAACGCGTCAAGCAGGCGCTGGCTCAGAGGCCGCTGACGAGATTGCGCCCGCAACGCCCGTCGACCAGAAGCTCAGTATTAATGACAGGCACGATCAACGGTCGCGGCGCACCCATCTTCCGCGATTGTAGCTCGTTGAGCCACAGGACCCGCGCAGGCTTCGTCGACCACGATATCAGCATGCTTCTCGTCTCGGTAGAGGGTTTCAAGAACCCTATCACTGACCACGTGAACAAAGTCGCCGGGAACTTCGCCCACGGTGTGTGCGACTTCGAGAAGCTACGTTTTTATGAGTGGGACTTGGTAGAACTACGACTGCATCTTGGGCTGGCCTAGGTGCTACAAGTACTGCTCAAAGTTTGACTGGCGTAGCAAGAAGATCCTGTAGGTCAACAGCGCCTCGATGCATGCGCCGGGGGGCACTGTGCAGCGCGATTTACTACCGGCCCCCAATGCTGACAACATGAAGTCACCCTCAGTCAGTCAAGCAGATGACGAGGTCATACATATATGTAATATTGAGGTAAATGTATAGCAAGCACCGATACACAATACCGCTTTTTGCTTCAAGATCTGCACGGTCATCGCTTGCCCGAGGAAGTTCACCTCGTCCGCTCATTCAGCGCTCCGTACGGTGAGTCAAGAACCACTGAATCAAGATCACAGAGCACCTCCAGCTGGTCGGCCATCAAGGAGGCAGCGGTTGTGTCCCTTTGGGCATCACGTAGCGACGATGAGTACGATGAAAGTGTACAACTCATCCAAGACTTCAGCAATGTATGTGCTAATCTCATTGTCCAAATTCCCCACCTCCTTCGTGCACTGTATAGCTTACGGCAACTACAGAAGTGAGGCAAGCATGCAAGATGGAACACGACTTAAAGATCAAAAGACGTGAGGCCCCAAGGCGACAAGATCCGTAAAGTAGCAATTCTACGATGAAGCGCAAGTCGGTTGAAACGCGAGCAAGTGCAACGACAGCGCAGACTCCCTGCAAAAAAGGTTAGTCTCAGCCACGTGCGCCGTGCGACTGAGACATCAGCTGTGACCTCGTTCGCCAAGAACTTAGCATAGCCGGATGAACTCAAGACCGTGGTGGTAGAAGCGGCCTACCGCAAGTTTGAGACGAGCTACGGCTGGCGTTGCACAGGGCAGAGCGCGAGGTCCGGTTTGCCCTTAAGTGACGTGAGCGAAGGGCTCAGCTAGAGATACCGCATGACACGCTAGCGGTTCCTAAATCCTTTATGGAGAAGCAATAAATTGCTTTTAGTTCCGTTTTCTTGCATTAAGCCTTACATTAGTATTAGTTACATTGATATAGCTGCTGGGGGTGGATCAACGGGTTAGCCTTAGGCAAGACCGAATTGGACTGGTATTGGTGCGACTGGTGGGTCGAAAACAGGCGACACTGACACGAGCACCACTCATGCAGTGGCCAAATGCGGCTTGGACTGGGTTTTGGTAGGCGCCCTTGAAACCAGATACAATTACAACATAGACCCCATAGTTGGAACCTCCGTAAATGACACACCAATTGCCGTCGGGACAAAGTAAATCTTTCAACTGGGAAACAATTTTGTTCTGCTCCACTTTAAGTAAATACCATGGTGGTACCCAGGCTTCGGTCCATATAGATGTACAATTGTATTGTCTGGACTAGAGATTCATTGGGCCTTAAAAGCGTGTTCTCTCTATCCGAATACGACAAGTGTGAGCAATCGATTGGTTGACGGTAGATGAGATGATTGCATCTTATGTCTGTTGTCCCGTGCGTAGTTCGTCAAGTCACTTAGGCCCAGGCCAGCGGTGTGGTGGGTCCTCCGCTACCGCCACGTCAACTCGCAGCAGGAGGTGCCGCACATCCCGCTACACAACATGGACGCAATCATCGACCGTATAAAGGGCGCGTAGTGTTGCGCGGTGCTACAAATGATCGAAAGCGCATTCCGATAACGCGCACTGTGCGGTCTTTAGCATGACGAAGGGCCAGATGCACTGTTTCCCGTCAGAATTTTTTGTGTTGATGTCGCGATAAGGCTGTGCCACGGCCGATAGAACCATAGCTTTGATATTATGAATTTTGTGCCTCGTCCTTGACTGCGGCACGGAATCGTCGGGCGTCGGGCAGGAGGATGTGGCAGATCAATGTGGAAGCATTTTTCGTCTTGGACATTCGGTCGATACAGTACTGTAGGAGGGCCGCGCGCTCCGGGTGATGAACAAGGCCTTCTTGATCTTGCGCCAGACGGTCATGCGCGTCAAGCTGGTCTTGGCGGCCGTGGCACGTATGGTGAGCCGGTTGGTGGCACTCAGCCTTGGTGCCGAGCCGGCTGAGCAATGCCGGGTCGTTGATTGCCGCCTTGCGCGCTCGCCACAGCTGGCTCGACGTGCGCGGACTGTGGTTACCGTGGTGTGCCCCTTA
>JNBR01000618.1:0-11617 GCA_002081595.1 Achlya hypogyna
GTCGGGCTCCATCGGGCTCGTCCGATTGCCGCCAGTACGAGGCTGTGGAAGCATGCGAAAACAGGTTTATAGTGTCAATAAGTGTACAATTTGAATGCAGCGTTTTAATTGGCCAGAATGTAATGTTAAAGGACCAATTGAAATGCACCTGAGCGAGCCGAGTTTGCCTTTTCACTTGGATCGCCGCGATGACAGTCGCGATTTGCCGGGTCCTAGGAGAGGAGGGAGACACAAGAAGATGACGAAGAAGAGTTCGAGGACGGCAGCGCGGGGCGGGGCGGCGAACCGCGCAGCTCATGCTCCGACTGCGGTGTCAACGCCCCAGGACGATACTAGATGCACGTACAAGTTCGGGCGATGCCTCAACCCACGCACATACAAGATCAATGGGGATCTGCATTCGCTCTGCTCCATGCACCGTCTTCGGCAAAATGCCCATCAGCTAAAGAGCGACCGCAAGCGACGAGAGCGACAGCGAGCGTTGGAGGAACCCAAGTCGCTCGATACCATGACGCCGCCTCCACCGACAAACCTGTCCCGTCTCGGAGACCGCGAAGTACTCATGTCTCTCAAGAATGACGTCGAGAAGCTCGTTAAGCTTGTGCAAATTGTCCTTGTTCACGTCGATGTTGCCAACGCCGATACCTGTTGGAGCCTCCTTTCCCTACACGACCAAGCCCCTATCGACGCCTCCACCCCCACCACGTCGGCTGCAACGATGCACAGCACTGCTGACGAGAACTGTGTGTGGCCCTCCCTGCAACTACCAGCTGCAAACCCATCTGAAAATCTCTCCGAGCTTCCTCCCATTAACTACCTTACTCGAACCATCCATGACACCGTCGTTTGAAGCCGACACCACTGCATGTCCCAACCCATTTCCGGTCAGTACGACGCAGACTACATTCTGTTTGTTGCTAGCATTTATAACACCATCAACACGAACTAGTGCACACATGTCTGAAGTCGAAGTCAACGGTGTTCCGGGGCGTATGCAGACACACCTCACGGTACCCCATGCGGCTCCACAACAGCAGGATGCAGGGTATCTTAAATAGAACACGACATCGAACAGCTTAAACGTCTTCATCGACCTTGGCCTTCTTGTTCGAGTCAAGTCTTTCGAGCGTGAATGCGATCTTCTTCGGGGGTTGGTACCCCAAGATGCCCTGGCCAGCGTCGTTGCTTTCCCCTGGGCTCTATTCGGACGCTAAGTACGCCCACGACACGCCTCGACATCTGAACCTCTTCCTTGCGCACCATGCGGTGCGTCGTGTGCCGCCGAAAGGCTTCTTCCGTAAGTTTGGAGCCGTCGTCGCCCGTCTTGGTCGGCGATGAGCGGTAGTACAGGCTGCCGGTGATGTTGAGCAGGCTGAAGACGTTCTTCCCCACACGGAAGATGTCGTCGTCGTTCGCAGGACATGGCAGGAGCAGGCAGCACTTGAGCTGCACCGCGCTCGGCCCAAAGCTCGCCAGCGCACCATGTGCCGAGTGGCTCTGAATGTGGTGGAGCTCATCAAAGTCCCGTTTGTTGTACCTACGGCGAACGTTAGTCTGTCCAATCCTGCTAACGATAACGTACTGCCCTGTCGCCGCAGTGTGAAACTCGATCACGTCGCCAAAACGCTGGTTGAACACATGGGCGTGCAAGATGGACCGCCACACCATGTCCAGTTCCGTGATCGGGAAGAAGTACGCCTAGGCCCATGTAACAAGGCAATGGAGATGTGGCCACGACGTACGAAGTAGCCCAAGTCGGTATCGTTCGAAATCTTACGCTTCAACCCGGCCGCAGACTCGCCGGAAGGCTGGCCATGAAGCATGTACTCGGCAGTTGCCTAGTTTATGCTCTCCGCAACGACGTCAAGTAAGTGTGTGGATACCTTGTCGATAACGCTGGTCTTCTTATTCAAGAGCACGACACGGTTGTGCGCAATCTTGGTGAGTGAGATGTTTAGCAGCTCTGAAACATTGTGACACCCTTGGTGGAGAGCTGGGTTGGCATACCGATCATTGACTTCTCTGCAGTGTCTGAGTCGCAGCCGATCCAAAAGCGCTCCATGGCCGAGCCGTCCCCGGATGTCGTGATTTTGACTCGCTTTGTCAGAGGAGGGATCGTGCGTAGGCGGAAGGGCACATCCATTTCGTCTCCTGAATCGTAGAACGCATGGTCTTCGTCGTCGTCTTCCTCATCCTCGTCTTCTTCGTCATCCTCCTCGCCTTCGCCCAATTCGTCGTCGTCCTCAAGGTCAACGGGAATGCCGTTTGCACCGGTCAACTGATCGGGAGGATTGCCTTGAAGCAACGCTTCGCCGGCCACGAGTGTTGAACCATCGTTCGCCCGGAGTTGCAACTCTTCCCAGTCGTGTTCAAGCAAATAGTCGGTAGCCGCCTCGAGGCTGTTTTCACATACGCGCATCTACGACAAGATCCATGAGAACACCAGGCTCTCCACTTCACGAGCCTCACCACTTGCTGCAGCACGGGCGCGGGGACGGCCGGGAAGATGGTCTGGAGTTGATCCATCGCCGCTCGCCTTGTCGACGTTGAAAACGCAATTTTATAAAAATAGAAAATTAATTAAATTGTGGCCGTATCCGGATGTCGAACAAGATCGCAGATTGGCGGTCATCGAGTTCATGGGACCTGCCAGGGCCAGGGCTGTCGCCGACGCAAGCGCCTCGCCGAAACGCGCTGCACGTATGGACGAGCGACGATGGGTCCGCCATGCTATTTGGAAGTCAAACCTGCTATCACGGGCAGGGAGCTGGCCACAGCGTAGCCAAGGCTGGCACTTTGTTCAATTCTGCCGACGCCCTGGAGCGGCAACGACGTTGGGTGCATTTGTTGAGCTGAGAATGGTTGCTACGTGCTCGATGAGGCGGCGCGTACGTGACTGGTCTATGCTAAGGCGCAGAGTCGGTAATCTGAATTTGCGTTAATTTGTGCGATGCTTGACTCGTCGTACATGCAAACGCAGTAACCCGTGTAGGATCGCGCCAGCCTCGGCTGTGGCGGTGAAATTTGTGTCGGGCGTAACCCCGATTGGTAACGTGCACATGGCCGAGGCCCGCACCCCGGTTGACTTCTCGTGAAATACCAAGCGACGCAGCCATCAAGGACGGCGGCCGCCATCACGTCACTCTTCCGGCACTCCATGTGACATCAGCCCAACTTGACGCTCGGGCGGATGGCGCTCACATTCTGTCCAGGTGTCGCACGTAGGCACTTACATCTCCCCCACGACGGCACTGAATTTCGGCCGCCGGACGACTATAGCCTTCCACCCATGTCGTCACTACCGGCCCCCTTCCTCCGGCGGTCACGGCCTTGACGGCGCCCCGGCAATGCATCCCACGGCCGCGTTACCTCGACGCATGCATCAGGACGGAGAGTGGGCCTGGTTGCCATGCGACTTTCCAGCGACTGGCGCTTGGCTGGGTGCATGCGATTGGACCTCTGCCTCCGGTTACGCCCGGTGGCAGTGAAAAAAATAGATTCGTTGGCTCGCGGCTGTAATGCATTTTAAAAAAACTATCCAGAAAGAAGGCGCCGTCCGGATAACGCGAGCGAATCAGGCTGCGGGGATTGGATCGTAAAATCACCCATACAAACGGCAAGGTAATTAAATACCCCAGCTGGTGTTTATGGCTCGGGAGAGTAGAGGCAGCTTCTTAGTTTTGCTTTTTGAAGGTCACCAGACCCGATGACCACGGCGTTCGCCCAGCCCGTGAAGCTGCCTGGGGCCGAGTGGACGGGCTCAGAGTCCGGTACGAGGGCTTGGACGAGGCCTATGGGCTCATCGATGTGGCTAGAGCGCTCCTCGACGCATGTGCGCCGACGAGCTGAAAGTACCGCGCGCCCGCCAAACCTCACCCGAGTGCGAAGCGACGGTGGCAGTCTTCGAGGCCTCGTCGGCTTTACACGTGGGAGAAGTATGAGCTTGCCCGTGGACGACATCCCTGTAGACTCGTCGGACGAATTGCTCATCGACATCGATACACCTGTGTCCAAATGTATGATCTACACGACACAGGTGCTCGACCGAACCCATTCGTCCGGCGAGGACCATAATAGTGACGGTGACGATGAATACGCTCCTCGTCCTACAGAGACATGGCTCGATGAAGTTTTGAACAGCAAGAACCCTGTCACGCATAGAAGCACCGCTACTCTCGAAGCACCACTCTCTGTAAACGAACGGGTTGCCATCGTGGGTGGGCCGAAAAACCTCACATCGAACCGAAGCCGGGGACTGTCTCTTGCAGGTCGAGACATGGCCCCCCGACACGGCATCTCGCCTGCCCGTGTCGGCGGGGGCGACACATCACTGCGGCTCAACGCCAAGTCCACCGCTTTGCTCAACTTTCCCCGCAACACGCGTCGGGCCGTCGGTGCCACAGTTGGTAGCAGCCTCGGTCAAACGCTCGTCAACTCGACACCGGAGCCGTCCATGACGCCATCCCTGTCGTTTGACGGCAGTAGTGTGCAGAAGAAAGTGGCGCTGGACGAAATGTCAGCTTCAGACAACTCAGGCAGCACACGCACGTCGCTGTTCGACTTCGGCGCCAAGAAGACCGCTTCGGAGCCCAAGAAGCCCAACCCCGTCGCTGTCGCTCTCGAGAAGATCTGCGCCAAGGAGAAGAGCGACGTACCGTCGTCTCCCGCCAAGAAAGACAAGGGCGGAAAGAAGTGGTGGGAGCTCTCCAAGCACAAGGGGCCACCAGAGGAGAAAAAGCCTCCGACGCTGTCGGAGCCGGACCCCGCCGCTGTGCCCAAGAAGTCGATTCTCGTTGCCACACCGCCGACGCCAACATGCCTCACACCGCAGTCGTTCGACGACTTCGACGACGACGTTGAGGAGGAAGACCACAGCATCTTTAGCTCGCTGCGCAACGTCGACCTCGTTTCGTCGTACGTCCGCGACTCGGCCTCGAAGGACGCCGACATGGAAGCCGACGCCGCCAAGGCCGTGGAGAGCTCGGACGAGGACGACGAGTCACCGCCCGAGCCGACCCCCACTCCGGCAGCTGCTCTGCCGCCAGCCGTGCTCAAGCCGATGCCCAAGGCGGCTCGGGGTAACGCCAACATGGTGGCTTTCCTTGGCGGCTACAAGCAAAGCCAGGGCACTCGAGGCATGCTCAAGCTTGGCGTAGCAAGTGATATTGCGTCGCGAGCCAAGAACATTCGCAAACGCACAGCGGAGACAGCGCTTCAACGCAAACTCGCCGAGGCCAAGGCGCGCATCCCGGCCGAGTGGCAGGACATGTCGGGCGTCGTGCTCAAGGACAAGCGCAACAAAAGCCGGCGCGTGGTGTTCCTGCCCGACGAAGCTCTCGAAGATATTTATGTGTTTGAAGTCGTGGACCCCGAACCCGAGGCCGACGACGACGGCCGGCACACGCTCGTGGACCTCTAGCACCGTCTTATTTACTTTCGCCTCCTCCTTGTAGCAGTAATCGTATCGACTAGTCCTCGTCCACATTGTGGTACACTTCGTTGACATCTTCGTCCCCGTTAAGCGCCTGCCGGTAGCCTGAGGCAGACATTTCAAAGGACACCCACCTCGAGAAGGGTGTCGAACTCTGCCTTGGCGTCGCCCTCGAGTACGAGGTATTCCTGCCACCGGACTTAGCGCATACAAGCGGTGGGCGGCACAATACCTTGGGCGAGTAGATGAGTTCGCACACCTGCGGTACAATCCCCGCGTCCATGAGATTCGTGCGCACAGCCGCCAGCTCGCTGCTCTCACACATCAGCTGGCGTAGCTTCAGCAAACCCGAGATCGACCGCAACGAACCTGGGCCATCGTGTCGCGGTACTCGACATCATCGACGCCGGCATCGATCTGTAGGAGGGCGTTGGAGAAAACAGGAGGAGGTAAGTTACCGCCAAGTTCATGACGTTCTCCTCGTCCCACTCGAGCGTCGACACTTCTTCAGGTCCAGGCTTCTGGATCTCGAAGTAGCCCTTGCGCTCGAACATCCAGGCAACGGAACCGTTGGCACCAAGGCTGCCGTTGTGCTTGCTCAAAATGTGGCGCAGAGCAGGCGCCGTGCGCTTGCGGTTGTCCGTAAGGGCCTCAATCTACGCCGGTGCTGAGGCCCGGGGGTGAGGTGCGACGGCACCATGAGGGCGCTGCCGTGGGGACCCGTGGCTTCGTACACGACGGTCTCGGTGATGACGCCTGACTTACCCTCGACGCCACGCTTCACCGCGTACTCGATCTTATCGCGGGGCATGTTGGCGGCCTTGGCCTTAGAGATTACCGACGCGAGACGCTGGAGCCGATGAGCCATGAGTCACGAGAATGAAAACTTACAATGTTGTTGGTGTCGCCGTTAGTCAGCTTGGACGTGACCATGAGCTCCTTGGCGAGCTTACCAAAGAGAAGCGTACGTTTCTACAGAGGCCATGCTCCCGCCGTGTCAGCACCGCATGAACATACCGCGTCCGTGAGACTCTTCTTGCCCTGGATTGTCGGACCGCGACCCATGTGACGGCGCTGGCCGTCGGAGATACTAGGCGTTGGAAGCATGGAGCAGCCGGGAAGGAGCGCCATCGAGCGCTTGGACACCTGCTTGGACACACGAGCGAGCATCTTTGGACTGAGGACTTCTGCGCCACTTGTTGGAATTTCCCGATTTTGATTGCAATTAAAACACCCAACCTTACTGTGGGATGTGGAGTCTTCCGAGGAACCACAGGACTAAAAGCAGCGTGTGATTAGCCACACCAAAAGATATAGCCGACGTATGCGCTGTTGTCGATTTGACGAGGCCGTCGCTGCGAGGCCGTCGGCACGTGAGCACTTGGAGGCACAGATCGACCACCTTGGAAAGCTCTCGGCAGAGGTAGTCGCCCCAATACGCTAGGAATGCGTCATGTGCTTGCAGGCACAGGAATTGCGACGCCCCATCACGTCAGCCGCGCTGCTGGCCGCGCCCAAGAGCCGCGACGAACGCCACGACCTATATGTTCTTACAGACGACAACGCAACCATTCTTGGTTACATCAAGGTCGGGCGAAAGCACTTGTACTACACGGTAGGCCGTCTCTGTGTTTCTCCGTGTCACGGCATTCCTTATGTAGAAGGCCGAGGGAGGCTTCATTGAGCTCGATCCCGTGTGTTTGCTCGACTTTTACGTTCTGCACCAGCGCCAGGGTCACGGCATTAGGCTCTTCCAGCACATGCTTGATGTCGTTTCCTCAACGTCACTGAGGAGTCCTTACGCCGTGTACAGGCCCAACACAGTACTGCCCAAGAGATTGCGTACGACCGGCCATCGCTCAAGCTCTACCCATTCCTCGCCAAACACTACGGCCTCACGTCGTACGTCCCCCAGGCCAACCACTTCGTTGTGTTTGATGAGTTCTTCTCGTCCTGAACGCATTTGCACTTGAGATTGCACTCGAGATTGCACTTGAAATGTACTCGTTACACCGACGCAAGGAAGGCAAGTAGCTTGGTATCTTCGTCCTCGGGCTCCTCTGGCTGGGACGGGTCGAACGTAGCGCGGATCTGGGCGCCGCCAAACCAGCGGCCGTTCATGACTTCGAGGCACTTGATGGCGCTCGGGAGCGCTGCAAACTCGACCGCGACAACTTGCCGGTCGCGGAAGATCTGTACACGATCTACTTGGCCGTAGTTGCTGCACTCGATCTGCAGATCTTCTTCTAGGTCCAAGCAGTTGTCGTCCGACGTCCCTTCGCACTCGAGAATGTTGTAGAGCAGAATCGACCGCGACGGGGTCTCGAGGACTGCCGTGTCGTCGTCGGCAATAGCGGGCGGTGGTGCAGAGTGCATCGAAGAGGGGACTGGGCTTGGCTCCGCAGCGGACGTGTGGAGCTGCTGCATCTCGTTCAAGAACGCCGTGACGGCGTCGGCGCCTTCAGTAGCAGCAACCGGCTCCGGAGGCGGGCCCACAGCGGGAATTTCTTCTTCCTTCTTGGAAAACTCGGCCGCCTTGGCGCTAGCATCGTCGGTGGGCACAGATGCCGGATGGGTGAAAGCAGCAGCTTACGTGATGTGCACGCCAGGCTTGATCTCAAAGCCGTTTAGCTACACAATGGCTCAGCGACAGAGCTTGGGGGGATCACACCTTGGCAATGGCGGCGTCGAGCATTGAAACCGTGACGAACGTGACCAAGGCGTCGCCCTGCAGAGGAGAAAAAGCGTGGGTCCCAGGCCAATGGATTCGAGGTCGAGAATCGGGCCACCTTTAGTCCGCCCCGGTCGTCTTTGTAGAATTTGATGCGTTTGACCCGGCCGAGGCGCGCACAGACGTTCTCTGTGCCGATAAGCCTTGGGATAGTTGTGTGCGAGACTTACCCAGCTGCTTGCAGGCAATGTACGTCGTCAGGCCCATGACATACATGCTGGTGTTTTTTGGAGCAGCTTTCTTTTTCTTGGCGCCGTCCGAGACCCCGGCGGGCACCACGGGGTTGAGCAGACGGTTGTACTCGCGCAGTGCAGCCTCGTCCCGCATTCGGTCGAGCCTGTGTATCCATAAGCCAGTCATCTGCAGGGATCTTCATTTACCGGTCGAGGTATTCAAAGTTCTTTTCCAGCGCACATTCAATGCGCATGAACTCGCGGTCGAGGATGCGCTCCATCTTTCGTCTGGGGCTTAGCTCAATTGATAATAATCGGCATTTTATTGGTAGATTCGGCAGTATGCCGAAAATAATAGCCGCACCTTTTTTCCAGTGGTCCCCCTAGACGCTAGCGATTCTAGGGGTACCCATTGTTCTGCCGAAATCCCAGTGGTCATTTTTGCTCGAAGGCTCCATGGGCAACCAGAACAGCACGCCATTGAACGACCCCTGCGCATCGGCGCTTGAAGCATACCTGACGTAAGCGCCGTCTTCACCGCGGCCATTCTCATGTGTCAATCTCAGATGCGTTGAAAAGAAGAACAAGGAAAGCGGCGGTCTGCGGGACGGCGACGAGTGTGAGGATGAGATCAAAGCATACAAGGACTGCCGACAGGCGCACAAGAAGGTGAAAAAGCCATCGCAATAGAGTCCTGTGTACGATAGCGAAGCCCGTGGGCATCAATACATCAGGTGATGCAGTTTCCTTGCCGCCGTGCAATGCCCACGCGGGGTATGACTGGACGCCATCCGCGAGTGTCTCTATATGACCATGACTGGCTGGATCATGTCAAAGACAAGGGCAATTGACTCCTCCTGTGTGTGGTTCCAAATTGGTGATCTGGCCCAAGGCGCCCCAGTACTCTCTTGATTGACTTCTCATGCTGCTAACGCCACGGTGAACGGCACGTCGCACAACGATACATGCTACGTGTCGGTACAGCAGATTATCACGACAGGGAGCTGTCATGACCTTGAAGCAGGTGTAGAAGCTCTCTCGACCAGCTTTCACGTAGGAAAAATCTAAAAGGTATCTATTAACGGTGCCTACGCTTGCACAGCGCTCGGTATAGTTTCGTAGCTACTATTGTTGCTGTAGTGGTACGGGTTGGTGCCGTTTGAAAAGCCGCGGCTTGCGCGGGAGTTAGCAGTGTTGGCGCGCGGTCGTCGTACGCGGAGGTTCTCGGCCGCGAAAGCTTCGGGAACTGCAAGAGCCTCGATGGAACCACCTCGCGGGCGCTTCTTATTCTTTCCTGGAATGATGTATCCGTGCTCTGTGGACTTTGCGAGGTATTCAGATTCGAGCGCGCTCGCCGTTGCATCGTCATAGAGCGAAAGTTGGAAGTCACCGCCGCCCACTGACGGAACCCCACCTACCGGCTTCCGCTTCTTCGCATCAGGCTCCTCGAGTGCAAGACCGCTTCCACCAGGGCACCAGAGACACGCCGGTGCCGACGTCGCAGTTCCCTGCGCTGCGCCCATGACTCTCGTCTGTGGCTTCAAGAATTGTGCGATGTTTTGCTTGCAAAACCAACCGTGCCCCGGGGCCCATTTCAGTGATATTTCCTTCCTTACGTAAATAGTGTTACATGCATTGGTTCCTACTAGGAGGAGAGTAGTATGAACGCTCTACTTTTCATGAAAGAAACGATATTGCCCCCGCGATCAGACAGCACGCCAAAGCTTTTCCTCTCCCGAAGGCGATATACTACGTTGTGACTGATTGTGCCATTGAAATGTCACACTATTTAAAGAAAACCAACGGGGCATGCCCAAGATCGCATCTTCCTTGATATTGACGACTGTCAATGGCAACAGATCAATTTGATCAATTTCATCGCCGTGCAAAGTTACCTTTCATGCAGTGGCATGATTCCCTCGCTTATTGTTTTAATCTTGAAAAAGGCATTGGAGGTTATAGCTGTTGTGGGCAGCTCTTTTGGGTTGACCTCTTTGTAAGTGTATTTTCACAAGCTGCAGTGGTATGCATTTGTCGTTGTTTGCTTTATAAATTCTGAATACCTTCGCCGCTTTAATCGACCAACAATACTCGGCACTTGCACAGCGGGTAGCATGACTTGGACGACGTCTTGCCAACTGCAATGCCCGGAGAAGTTGCAAACAATCTATAAGAATATGTAAAAATATCTAAATTTCAGCTGAAAAACTGGCGTGTGCAGTCTCACCCTTTTTTTGCGCTGCATTCCCACATCATATCAAGCAGACTTCACACATTGCATTCCCTAACTCGTGCGCTCAACACTTCTAGTGAACTCTCATTCGAGCACTTCAAAGAAATGTTCTACTTGAAGATTGTAGGTAGGTGAATGGAGGAAGTTGGAATTCTTAACAGGGGTGTCAATGCCGCCTCGGGGGGTGCGCTCTTTCTCCCCAAGCTCTTCCTAGACACGATTTTTGGTCTTGATGTGACCAAGCATCCCGACGCTCCTGGTCATGCTTTTGTTATTGGCCCTGCCCGGGCTGATCTCGCCAATTTTCAACTTTCTCAGCGAGATCGCTTTCGATCTCAAAATCAATCTCTTCTTGAGCGACTGACACTAGTGCCCAATCCATCAGCGCTTGCGGTATTAGCGCGTAAGGGCTTGGGACATTTGGCAACGCCCACACAATCAAAGCGTGCATGTTCCGGTGTTGGATTGGCGACGTTGGTTTGATGTGGCGCCTTGAATCCTGAATCCGTGAAGGCCCTTGGGATCCTCTATGTCAACCAGCATGTTAAGGTAGAAAAACAATATTTATCGCCGAGTTTGGTTTGATACGGCAACGCCAAGTTGGTTCTACTAAACATCCATTTTTTCTATCGAGATCTTAATTGATGGTTCTCCCACACAGCGCTCACAAAAAGCCACTCTCCAAAGCGCCATTGCTGAGCTCTCCATTCGCTCTGCAGGCTCCAGTATCGAGAAAAGATATTGTTGTTGAATTGAGTATATTAGTCTCGTTAGAATCGGACAAAAGGATATAATTACTAGCTATTAGTCTAAAGACAGCCAGCTGGATCATTCACGCACGGGAGGAAGCGGTACGGGGGGTTAGATGATAAACTGGGAATCAAGTTGGCCCGAGCCCATATCGAGAAAAGGTTATCTGATGGGCACGCCACCTGATTCATTAACGCAAAATGCAGAACCAATAGCCGCGCAAAACATTGTCAGTGATACCGTTGTGTATATCTATCGAATTAAATACAAATAGTGCAGCAAACGGACTAGGCATACGA
>JNBR01000620.1:0-21240 GCA_002081595.1 Achlya hypogyna
TGCCATCCAAGGCAATCAAAGACTCTAAGACCCACGAAGTCATCTCTTGCGAGTACAACGCCGGCCTCGTCGACAGCAACTTTGACTTCAACAAGTTTTTTACGGCGACCCTGACCACTGCTGAGGCCTCTGAATGGACAGAGGCAGCGAGGTTGTGCCCGACCGACGGTCTCTTTGAGTACTGCAACGTGGACCAGTACGCAAGCTTCCTCGAGTACCAGCTCTTCGACCACGCTAACTGCGACATCGCCGATTTGCGCCTCCAGCACACAGACTATCCGAGCTCGTACCAGACCATTGCGTGCCTCTACAAGATCTTCTCGCTCAAGTGCGACTGCATGGAGGCCGTCCTCGCCTGCTACTCGACTACGGCGCACTTCGGATCCGCGCTCTCCAAGGTCATCGGCCAGGCTGCTTCAATCCTCTGCGGCTTCATCCTCTGCCAGCGCCCCAACATTTACTCGCTCTTCGGTGACGAATACGCCATTGACAAGGCCTCCATCATGCGCCAACTGCTCGCGTCCACGGGCATCCTCTCCGCTGGCGATGTCTCGCCGGCCGCAGTCGTCTTCGTCTCGTTCGGCCTCGGCATGGTCGCTCTCGTTGCTACCAAGAAGGTTGCAGCGCTTCAGCGCAAGACCGTTGACGCAGAGGATGGGTACCATACGCTTCTATAAACCAGGCAAAGCCCCTCGCTTTGGCCATGCACGTAGCAACCGCGTCAACTAGATGTCTCTTATACAATGAATACTCGTCCACTTCGATTTTTCATTCGGGGAACAGCACTCATCAATCGTGTTGCCGACAAGATATCACCGCGCGGAATCGCTTGGCGGACGCCGTGTGCCACAGAGCCCCAAGCAGAGATGGTGCGCAGACAAGTACACAGTAGGGGCTGCACCGGCCAGACCTTCTGACCGACTGAGAATGCTTCGAATGAAGGAAACCGAGAATTGTAATTTTGCGTGATCAGACGCTCTATCACCCGTTACTCATCGCTTGTAAGCTGGCCGACGGAGTTGGACTCTCGTCAGGAGGACCCCGCACTGGACGGATCAGTGGTGCGATTGAGTCATCTGGCGCACCTACCAGTTTGCCTCAACCGTCCATTTGAAGTTCAATTTCCTGTACAGCTGAGGTTGGCGCATGGATTTTTGACGCGTACCAGCTGCGTTGGGTGACGTGACACGAAAGGAAGGTATCGATTGAGAACCAGAGGTCTTCCCCAGGGAATGTATAGCTAGTCGATCTCAAAAATGCGATGACCACGAAAGTTTCATGGCGCGTCTCGTTAGATTATATGTGTGTGCGGTGTGCAATCATATCGCATCTCCATCCGCTCCTATTTCCAAGCACATCTATCGTGCTAGGCCACGGAGCAAACCCCTGGGGTGGCGTGGCGTCCTGCGCAGTAAAGTCGGCAGAATGCGGCTTGGTCGTAACAGCGCGATTCTGACCACAGTTCCAGCCCATCACCTGTCGCGTTTCGAATGCACCAATTGCATGGAGTCCAAGTGGCCATTCACCGTCTGGTTTTGGTCGTTGAGCGACAGACAATCTCGACCAGAAGACGACAATGAACCTTCTTGGCGGAACAGCGTTATCCAGTTGAGGAAGCCAGTTGTTTTGGCCCAAGCGATCTTCATCTTGAGCAAGTTGGGACCAAAGCTCATTCTGAATTTGACCTTTGCCTTCACATTTGCGATGGCGTTCCTAACGGTGGAGGACATGAAGATGGCCTTCTCGCTCTTTTGCTGTGTCTACGGCATTGGTACCTTGGGCATGCCGGGTAACTACGCACGCGCTGGGTACGCCTGGGCCTCTGTCGCCCTCGTGTTCATGGCCGCCGTCAACACGTATGCGACGTGGTGCATCTCCAAGGTGATGCTCGTGGCCCCAAAGAACGTTTTGACCCTTGGCGACATTGGCGAGTGGAGCATGGGCGGCTTCGGCCGCTGGGCCGTCGTCATCTCGCAGATGCTCGTGTGCACGATGATCCCGATTGTCTTTTTGGTGCTTGGTGGCTCGCTCCTCACGACGCTCTTCCCAGACACATACAACGCGACGACGTGGATTGTTTTTATGGGTGTCGTGCTTCTCCCCGTGTGCCTTATCCCGACGCTCAAGGAAGGCGCCGGCGCCGCTGCCGCCGGCTGCATCGGCACGCTCGTGGCCGACGCTGTGGCGCTCTACCTTCTGGTGACCAATGTCAACAAAAGCAACGACGGGCTCTCGACGCCTTCTCCGGACCTTACGTTCAAGGGCGTCACCACGGTGTTC
The DNA here is from genome assembly GCA_002081595.1 of Achlya hypogyna. Classification (NCBI taxonomy): domain Eukaryota; phylum Oomycota; class Saprolegniomycetes; order Saprolegniales; family Achlyaceae; genus Achlya; species Achlya hypogyna. The sequence goes on from JNBR01000620.1 coordinate 2,281, forward strand.
GGCAACCTCGCGCTTGCGTACGGCGCCGGTATCGTGATCCCCGCCCTCCAGCGCGAACACTCGGATCCAACGCGCATGCCGCGCATCATTCTCGTGACGATGACCTTCATCTCGCTCTGCTTCCTCGCTGTGTCCATCACGGGCGTCTCGGCTGTGGGCTGCCAGATCCCTGGCAACCTTCTCTTCGCCGTTGCGGGCACCAAGCTCGGATTCAACGCTTCGCGTGGTGGCGTTGTCATCGCTTTCCTCTTCATGCAGCTGCACATCACCATCGCCTTTGCGGTCATCATGTTCCCTGCCTTCTTCATTGCCGAGCGCCTAATCTTTGGCTTCCACAAGCACTCGTTCGAGGTGCTGGATGAGGCCGCGGCTTACCATGATGTCGAGGCCATTCAGGAAGAGAAGAAGCCGGAGGTGCACGAGGGCCCGGACATGACGGCCTCGTACAACATTCCCGGTAACTACCGCAAGGCCGCGCTGCTGCGCATTGTGATCGTGGCCATTTGCACCGGCATCGCTATTGCCTGGCAAGACCACTTCGGCGACCTTCTCGACTTTGTGGGTGCGTCGTCCACAGCAACATGCTGCATGATCCTGCCCATTGTCTTCTACCTCAAGACGTTCCACGCCACGATCTCGCTGCCCGAAAAGCTCTTTGCATACGTCTCCGTCCTCGTGTCGATCTTCCTAGCCATTTACGTGTCCATTACGACGGGCAAGGCGCTTTTCGCGCCGGATGACAAGGACCCCTCCATCATCTTCCCCTTCTGCTCGGGTGACTACCAGAAGATGGTGTACACCAACACGACATATTTCAACCACAAGCGAGCCCTCTACGGCTACTAGGCGTGTAGAGCTCGCGTGGTGCATTAAAGTGTTGTATCTCATGCGTCTAATATACATCTGTCTGATTTGTACACTGCTTGGCTAGTCCATCCATCGATGAGCTTCGAGAGCTACGACTTCCTGTGGAATGCCTCGCAGGGCTTCGTCGATGTCATCGGTGTCCCACCCGCTTGCACAAAGCACTTCAAGGCCCTTGATGTCGTCCGTGATGGTCTTATATCTATGGTACCGCATACGATAAGAGGAGCATACATGACTTAGTACCCGGTGCGTAAGGACTCGAGAATTGGGTCTTTGCCCTCCTTAAACTCGAGCATTGTTAGATACCTGCACACCTTGGTATGACCATTCAAATTGTGCCAAAGGACGCACCGATGGCCGTTCTGCAAGCTCTCCTTCTCAATTGCCACGAGCATGCTCTCGCAGAACTGCAGGTCGTAGCCCTGGACGCGTTCCGCTTCGTCATCGCCGTCGCCAACGTCAGCTGGAGGCGGCTTTGCTAGCAGCAGCTCCTCGTCTGTCGGGGCCGCCTGGGGTGAAGCTAGCCGTGGCAGCTTTTCCATGCCTCCGACATCGCGCAACGCCTTGATCGACGTCGCGCCTGTGACCCGGCGTCCCCCCACCGGCCGTGTCGGTTGCCGCTGAGCCATGGCAAACTGCTTCCCGCGATTCTATTCGTAGAAAATACTGGAGCTAACGACCGTTAATTGGTTATTGTAATTTGGTATTGACCAATTGGGGACGTTCTTTATCTGATTTTTCACTGGTCAAAATACAGTTTAATTTCATAGAATGCACCAATACAAAGCGAAATAGCTTGAAAAAATAGCCAATGATCAGAGGCGAAATCGGTTGACACTGCGATCGCGGTTATTGCTAAGCATGGAGGTCGTCGAGGTGCTTAACTTCGCCAGCGCGCGAGCCCACGAGTTGGGCGAGCTGCATCGCGCCAGTGGCTTCGAAGAAAGTGGTCGTGCGACGCTTCTTAAGCGCCGGAAGGACTACCACCTTCGGCGCCGGACCAACGCGTACAACTCGCACAAGTTTCCTGTTCGCCTGCGTAACAAGAAGGCCGGCGGCAACCCAAACCGCGATCGCTGCCGCAAGCACCGTCGGCGGTTTATGTTGAAGGTCAAATCAAACCACCTGCCGACGCACGGCTGGCTTGTCAAGCGCATGGTCATGGAGGAGCGTCATGGGCTTTTTGTTCCGCTCCATCGCATCGACCGAGGCATATCAGCGGCTTTGGATGCACCCGCGACTGTTGCAGACGTATCGTACTTATCGTTGCTTCAAATCACGGGGTCTCCAGAAGACATTGACGAGACGGTCGGCCTGTGCATCGATGGCGAGTTACCCGCCGACGTCGTCTCCGGCGCCGTCGAAGGCGCCGTAGTGTTTTACCATGCGTCGTGCTTCCCGCTCCAAGCAATTGGCCCTGTCCAGATCATGTTCCAGCCGCCGAATGAAGTCGACGCCCCCCGGCGTGTAGTCTGGCTTTGGGTTCACCCAAGCACAACCGATGAAATCCTTCATGCGCTTCGCGAAGCCGCCCCATCCACGTAAGACTATATCGTGTCACTACAACTCCTCATGTGCAACGTGGACAGAGTGACTGTCGCCGATTGCCGACGGGAGCTGAGCCGGTTCGAGATCCGCGGCAAACAAGCGCCGCGCATTCTGCAGCAGGTCGTCGAGCCATACTCCGCGGGAACACAGCTCTTCTGGTCGCCCACAGAGACGGCGCACACGGTGCAAACGTGGACTGCGCGTGATCCTCGGCAAAAAGCCGGACCGCCGCCGGCGTCGGGTGTTGGTCTCCTTGCGACGCCCACCGATGTAGACAAATCCAAGGTCGTCTGCCCGGTCTCTGGCCGCGATATCACGGCGCCCATGGATCGGGCGGCGCTTGCGGCCGAGCCGTCGCTCGAGGAGCTCACGCAACTCTTTGCTTCCGTCATGGCCTGGGCCAACAACAAGGATGGCACGATCAAGTACGTGGACGCGGTACCAATGGCGGCGTCGCCCAAGAAATCCAAGCTGCCCGTCGCTCACGAATACTACGCCGAAGCCACCAAAACGCCGTCGCCCCTCTGGTCGCCTGAGACGCGGTGCGACGTCGCCTCTGGCTTCGTCCCCGACCACATTGTCAACCGCAAACCAGCGACCAAGCGGCAACTGGCCCCATTGCATCTGCTTGTCATCCGCCAAGACCACGGATGGGACCTCATCGTACCGCCGGCCTACGCTCCAAGTATGCTAAAAGCTTGTGTGTTTGCTGGTGCATCTGCCGTACGCCACCACTCTGCATCCGTCGCGGGGCTAATTTGGACTAGATTGGAATCGACGAGCACGATGCTGTCCAAACCAAGCACGGACAGCTGAGGTACACCACGATTGATTCATGATGTAGCTTGACACGTACTTAGCTTCCCGCGCGACTACCCGGACACGCGAGCGGGTGCGGCGTTCTGGGCAAAGGTCGATGCCGACGGCGTCGCGCGACAATTGGCCTTGCCCAAGGCAAAGCGTGTGGCATTCGACGCGCTGCAAACGGCTTCACCCCACCAACCAGCCTGGCCGGCGCTCTTCGGTGCGAGCTCGTCGGACGATGCGGCCGAGGAGTCGAATTTCTGTGTCCTGCGAGGGAAGACGTACATGGAACCATTCGCATTCTACGCGCCGGAAGAGTCGGCCAAGGGTGGGCATCGGCCACCTGCTAGCCGGCAAGAGATCATGTTTTGGATAGAGCGAGTCTTTGTCCCGATGGCGATGCCCACACTCATCTGCGTGCAGCTCCGCGTGCCTCGTCGTGGCCGTCTCGAAACCAATGCGATGGTGATGAGAGCAACTTCGCGCGAATCTCATGTGTTTACGTAGCTGTGCATGCCGACTGAGGACGACATCACGGCGTACGTGACGAACCCGAAGTGGTCCGGCGTGATGGCGCCAACAGCCAAACAAGCCAAGAAGCACCAGTTTGCGGTAGCTCCACGGTAAAGCATTTGCGTTCTCAAGCCGACGCTAGGACCGTCCCGTTGTTGGCTACGTCACATCGGCAATCGAAACAAAGAACAAGAGTCCGGTCCTTGGCACGGGCTTTTGCCACTGTGAGGCGCTGCAAGACCTCTTCTTGCCTCAGGTCGCCGACGCGCCTCTTGGTCTCGTACTCGTGCGCAGCCCAACTTCGCTGCAGTACCGCCCCGCCCTCGTCTCCGTTGCCCCGTGATTCTCGGTACGGATGACGGCCCCGACGCAATGCTACACTAACCTTTGAACAAATTGTCCTCTTCAATGCATCTTGTGATGCCAACATCCTGCCCGGCCACTAGGGGTTAGGTGTTTAGCGGTTTAGGGTTGGAGTCTGCTCTCAAGAAACCACAGACATGCATCGATACTGCGTGAAATATTGTAATCGACTACATTTAACAACGATGTTTCTATAACTTTTAGTCCATAAAACTAAGGTATGTTGGGTTTTGCCATGACTTGTAATGTGCATGTACGTGCGCCGATTCCGTCATGTGTTGACTACGCATGAAAGCTGTGCGTAATCGTCCAATATTGGTGGCTTGGCCGAATATAAAATCGTTTTAAAATCGGCATCAGGCGTAATCCGACGAGTAAGATGACAACTTGGCACCACTAGATATCCATCCGTTCATGAAGTATTACCATGGCGGCCAGCGAAGGCTAACGATAGATGCTTGTTGCGTGTGTTTCAACGGGAAGCCGCTTGTCTATGCAAATGACGGTGTTGGCATGTGAGACTCAACGTTCGGATGATCCAATCGCTGTCGAGAATCCCTCTCGGTGCAATATTGCGACCAACGGTGCCCACCATCATCGGGTCCAATGGTCTCATTTTGAGGTATTTCGTGCGATCTTCATGCACACGCTCATGAACAAGTGTCGGAAGGATCACGTTTTCTCTGGTTCCCACGAAAATTAGAGAAATTTGGATCGCGGCATGTGCCAGTTTTAAGCAAATAGGCCGTACGCACTGTTTTTAAAAATATCTACAAAATTGTATGCTATGGAATTAAATGATGACGTGGATCTTCTTGTGACAGGCACACCGGCGGCATTTGATTGGCCAAAGAGGCGCGTGGCACAAGCCAGCCCGAGGGAGTCCTCAGTTCCCCATTCGCAGCGAAGATGAGCGACGTGCTCGTGTACGTCGGGTCCGTGATCGTCATCGCGGTCTCGGCGATCTACTTCTTCAAGTCCAGTGCCTCGGAGGCCGACCGAGCCTTTGAGGCGCGCTACAAGGCTATGCAGGAGGAGAAGCGTAAGGCGGCCGCGGCCGCCGCGGCTGGTGGCAGCGCCGTTCCTACGACCAGTGCCAACACCACAGTGAAGAAGGGTGCGGCGCCCGGCGGCAAGGTCACTGTTCTCTTTGGGTCGCAGACTGGCACGGCGGAAAGCTTTGCGCGTACGCTCGCGGACACGGGCAATGAAGCTGGGCACTTCGAGGTCGAGGCCGTCGACTTGGAGGATTTTGACTCGGCAACACTCCCGAGCCTGCCATATGTCATCTTTGTTGTCGCCACTTACGGCGAGGGCGACCCTACGGACAATGCCGTGAACTTTATGAAGTACCTCCGCAACGACGACGGCACCCTGAGCAAGAATGCGTTCGAGAATGTCAACTTCACGGTCTTTGGCCTCGGTAACAAGCAGTACGAGCAATACAACGCCATCGGCCGGGCCGTCAACTCGCTCATGGAGAAGCACGGCGGCAAGCGCGTGTATGTGCACGGCGAGGGCGACGACGATGACTCCCTTGAAGAGGACTTTGACGCGTGGCGCGCCGATCTTTGGAAAACGTTACGCAAGGCCGACACGAACGCCGGCAGTGACGACGAGGAGTCTGCGCCGTCATCCAAGACCAAGCCCCCGCACGTGGTCTTCGAGGCCAAGGTCGTCGGCGAACCTGCCAAGCCGCGAGTCTTCAAGGACGACGAGATCCAGAACTCAACCAAGCACTTCTTCCATAACGTCGAGGTTAAGCTCGTCGAGACGCGCGAGCTACGCCAGAGCACGGCTGGCGGCTCGACGTTGCACCTCGAGTTCGACCTCAAGAACACTCCACTGACGTACGTGACGGCCGACAACCTGGCCATACTACCTGAGAACGACGCCGCCCTCGTGGCCCGCGTTGCGACTTCCCTCGGCTACAAGCTCAGTCAGTGGGTCGCGCTCACGCCGCTAGACTCGGCTAAGACGACCAAGCACCCGTTCCCGACCCCCGCAACCGTTGAATCCATCCTCTCGCGCTATCTCGATCTCAACGGCGCGCCGCGCAAGGGCGCGCTTGCGCACCTCGCGCACTTCGCCACGGACACCACCGAGCAGGATGCCCTGCTCAAGCTCGCAGGCCCCGACGGCAAGGACGAGTACCACAAGTTCATCGTCGACGGCTGCCGCACAGTCGCCGACGTGCTGGAGGCTTTTCCCTCGGTGCGCCTGTCGCTGACAAACCTCATTCACGTGCTGCCGTCGCTGCAGCCGCGCTACTACACGATCTCGTCGTCGTCGGCGGTGCACCCGACGCGTGTGCACGTAACGCTTGGTGTCATCGAAGCGGATCTTGCCGACGGCCGCCGGTTCCGCGGCGTTGCCTCAAACCACCTCGCCAACATGGAGCTGCCCTCGAGCGAGGCGGAGAAGCCCAAGCGGGCCAACCCGTACGGTGAGCAGGGCCGCAAGCAGGTGCGCACCTGGCCGTCGGCCCGCGTCACCGTTCGCAAGTCCACGTTCAAGCTACCGGCGGACGCGGCAACGCCCATCATCATGGTCGGCCCCGGTACGGGCATCGCGCCCATGCGCGCCTTCCTGCAGGAGCGCCGCGCGCAGCGCGAGGCCGGTGCCGCCGTCGGTCCGTCTGTGCTCTTCTTTGGCTGCCGCCGCCAGGCCGAAGACTATTTGTACGCGGATGAACTGGCGGCGTACCAGGCTGACGACACGCTCACGCAGCTACACTGTGCCTTTTCGCGCGACACAGCGCAGAAGGTGTACGTACAGCATCTGATTGCGAACGAGGGCGCGTACGTTTGGGATCTGCTCCGCCAAGGCGCGCACATTTACGTGTGCGGTGCCACCGCCATGGGCGCCGACGTCCACCGCGCCATCGTGACTGTTGTACAGAAGCACGGCGGTCAGTCGGCCGAGGCGGCCGCGGCGTACGTGCAGGACCTCCAGCACAAGAGCAGCTACATTCAGGAGCTCTGGTCGAGTTAAACCCACTTGCCGATTAGTGTAATCGCTAGAGATTCATTTTGCATTTGCTCCCTTGGGTGTTCGTGTTTGTCGTGGTTTGAAGATGATAGATGTGGTGAGCTGTGCGTGACTCGGACTACTAGCTGGGTGGGAGCATCAACTAAAACTGCAGACGTCGTGCTGTCGACGTCTGGAAACCGTTTGAAACTGGTAGAACGGACGGGCGCCCGATGTCGGCGTCGCCTCGCACCAAGTCGCACGCGCTGCGGGCCGCCGCGCCGCTCGCCAAGGACTTGGGCGACCCTGCTTTGCAGCACTTGCTGCGGCCAGTGCTGCACAACAAGCACAAACTTCCCCAACGACCGCCCAAGCCCGCGCCCGACGTCGTCGTCACGCTGCCCGATCTCGCGTTGACCAAGCCGGCGAGCCGCGGTGAGGACGATGACCAGCGCGGATTGACCGCTGCTTCCGCCAACGCCAAGCTCTCGAACCAGCCGCGCCCGCGCTCCATGGGCCCCGAGGCCGGCGACGTCGCTGAAAGCGTTCAAGCGGAGGATTCGCCTCGCCCTATTCTCGCGAGCGACGTGTACTTTGAGCTCCAGAGGCAAGAAGATCTGCGCATGTCGCCCCGAGTCGCCCGCCAGCACAACCGGCATTTGTACCATGATAAAATGCAAGCCAAGTACAGCGAAATGCGAGTGCTGCGCGCCAGGATCAAGGCACTTGAAGCAGACCTCGAGACTGCCAAAGGCCAGGACGCGAGCCAAACCAGCGACGAGGGCGGCCGCGCGCCTGCACCGTCGCCCGAGAAGCCCGTCGATTCGCACGCCGTGGCGCGCGACCGCATGCTCAAACTAGAGCGGCACCTGCTCGAAGCAAAAGAGGAGATTCAAGGCATGCGCACGAAACTCGACTCGGGGCGAACGAACGACAAAGCGCTTATCGACACCCTCGTCGCCAAGCTCGAGCTCGAACGCTCCGCCAATAAAGTGCTTGGCCAGCAGGTCCAGCGCGTCCGTCCGTGGTCCATAGTGCCTCACTCGTCCTAGATATTTGAGCTCGATGCAGCGCTTAAAGTCGCAACGCAGAAGCTCACCGCTGTCGAGCTCGAGCTAGAAGGCGAACGCCTCGACAGGGACGTTATGATTGAGCAACTCACCAGCATGTCCCGCCAGGCCATTTCGGACCACCGGCGCAAGATCATCAACACCAAAGTCAAGACCTTCGTCTCTGCCATGGGCAAAGAGTCGCTGCAGTCGAAACTCGACGCGACCCTGGCAAAGCTCCGCACCGCCGAGGTACGACCCAACCCGGGCGTCAGGCACTCACACAACCGCAGGCAACGATGCAGCAGATGGAGCTTGAAGTTGCCACGTGGAAGCGCGAGGCGCAGCAAAAGCAGGCGGCGCTCGACGACTGGGCCAAGCGCGGCACATCGCCCTTTAGGTCCGCTGTGCTCGGCGCCTCATCTCACCCGCAGCGCGTAGCTACAGCTTTTCGAGCGACGTGGACGCGAGACACGTTCACCCAGTTATCCCCGCGCTGCTCGAGCGAGCCGTGGGCTCGCCGGACGTCGTGTTCCAGGGCACCCGCCTTGTCGACGGGCACTCGCTTTTCTTTCATGTCGTGCGGGGCCTCCACACCGACTCATTTGCGCTGCACTTTGTCGCGTACGAGCCAACCACTGCGCAAGAGGACGTTGTGACCTTCTACTCTCCGGACGTGACGCGCCTCGTACACGAAGGCGACAAGTACCTGCTCCAGGCCTCCGACATGCCTCTGACGCTCGAGCTCGTCGAACTGCTCTTCGCGACGCTCGCAGTTGGCTTCAAGAATGGCACGTTCGTCCTGGTCGAGCGGGGCACCGCTGAGGCCGAGCGGAGAGCTCCGCCCGTGACGACAACGCCCATTTTCCGCGGCTCGATGCTTCTTCGGCAAGCGGACGTGCAAGCGACGCCGCTGCCCGTTGCGCTTGTCATCAACGAGGTTTCGGGCACGGCCTTTTCGGACGTGTGGTCGTTGGACGTACACGCGGCCGCGGTCGACGACGAGCGCGAATGGCGGTGCGTCGTCGGCATGGAGCATGTGTGCTATGTGTGCCCGGGCCTGGCGAGCTACCGCCCCCGCGACGGCAACGCATGGCGCCTACATCATCGCATGGACGCCAACGCCGTGGTGCTGGCCCCGCTGCTCAAGACGTTTGTGCTGTTGCCGACTCCCGCCGGTGACTACGAGCTCACGTCTACGCTCTTGGTCATGGCGGGCAAAGAGAGCACTGGAACTGCCCCCGGCGCCACACCCGAGGCCCCCCAGCCCTTGGCGCCGCCGCGTCCAACAAGCCCTGCCGACGACCGTCCGATCCTCCACCGCACTCTCAAGACCATTGGCGGCGCGGTATACTACGTCACCCTGCGAGAGCTCTGGGACGCTGGTGTGATACTCGAGGCCTCTCTATATGACACGCACACGGATGCTCTCGTTCAGCAAACGTTCGAAGCGCACAAACTGATGGTGATCGCGCACTGTGCGGTCGCTTTGCACCCGGGGCGACCCATCGCCTTGAACGCAGGCATCCCAGCGCGTCTGCGATCTGTGCTCGCGCCTTTGCTTGTGCACGCGCTGGAGCTCGGCACTGATGGCACCCTTGCCCTGACGCCTCAGCTCATTCCACGGCACCTGTCATTTGAGAAGGCACTGCCAACCCACCGCATCGTCGTGCCGATGCCGCCGCAGCTCAACGACTACAACCGGTGCGTCGTGGGGCTGCCGCCTGGGCGAGACGTGGACGTCGAGGTTCTGGACGGCCAGCGAGGCTCCGTGCTGGAAGATGCCCTGCCACGCCTGTTTTTGCTGCTGCGGCGGCACCGACGACCCACGGCCGCGCGTCTTCGTGGGGGAAGCGTGGCGCTCGTTCACGTCTTGGACCCAACTGATGAGCTGAGCACAACGGAGCAGGCATTCTTTTATGTGGTCAAGGCCGTCGACGTCTGCTGCCGCGTGTCGTGGCTAGTTGTTCAGCGAGACTTGCCGCTCGAATTCGTTTTGCAGCTGTGGCGCCCCACGTCGCGTAGTTAGGTGGCTTCGACAGTAGAACGTCATTACTTAAGTTCAGTCGACGACTAGGTACTTATGCAGGAGGTGGTGGGCGAGGTCGACGGCACCACTGTCGGCGGGAATCAGTCGGGTGCTCCAAAGCACTGACATACCTCTTCTTGTAGATCAGCGACAAGTTGTACGCAGCGTCCCGGCACAGCCGGTACTCGGTTGGCGCCTGGTTTTTGTCGTAGTAGCGGAGAACGCGCTCGTACATCGCAATCGCCAAGTGGTTGAGGTCCTGCGAACAGTGAAGCGCCAGTTCGTCCGCGAGAGCCTACCAGTTGGTGGTACCCGCGGGCGGTGTTGTACCAGCCCTCGACCTTGGCGAGGTCAGCACCGAAGCCAGCCGCGCCGAGCTTCTCATGCTGCGCAATGCGCTTGGCCTGGTACGACTGCAAGAAGGCGAAAGATTTGACGACCGACTGCTGCCGGTCCTGCACCGTGCGCTGCATCGACGAGTTCAGGTAGGCAAGACCGATACAGAGCAGCACAAGCGGGTCCTCGGGCAGTTCCAAATGCGCAAGCGTGAGTTCACCCACGGCAAGAGCCGAGATGTCGTAGGCCGACGACCGGTGCCCCGCCATGATCATCGCAGGCACGCATTTGGGGTGGTCGCGCAAGACTTTGGCCTATGCTTCTCAGTGAGCTTGCAGCCGGAGCCGTCATGGTGCACCAAAAACTTTTGGTGCCATGAAAATACTCCCGTGAACGAGATCACGTGGCAAAAGAGGTTCCAAAAACCCACGTCTTCGGGGTCCTCGAGGATGTTGAGGCGTGCGCACTCGTAGGCCATACGGTTCTCCTTGAAGGCGAGGGCCGTCGTGAGGGCGAGGAAGCGCAGGTTGTAGCTATGAGGGCGGTGTGTGTGTGTGGCGGGGCGCAACCGAGGAGCGTACCGGAGCGTCGGGTCCGACACCTTGTCGCTGCAGTTGACTTCGGTGAGAAGCTCGATCGCGCATGCGTGCTGTCCGATCTCCGTGAGAGCGGTGCCAACGTCCATAATGAGTTCGTAGTGCTCCATCTTGGAGAGCACCCGCAGCACTAGGATCTGCTGCGCCACGCGCATGACAATGCCGATAAGCGTGTCGCGGGCCACGGGGTCCTCTGGGTTCACCACGTACGTGGCCCGCAGCGTGAGCCAAACATTAGCCTGTATATCGCCCAATTGCACGTTGTCCACTGCCGCCTTGTTGGACTTGTCGTCGTAGTAGCGCTAATGCATTCCTGTCAGCGACCATTTTCTACGAGCAAGGTCGCGCACCTGCATTTTGCGCATCAGGCGGCGACTGCCGATGAGGCGTTTGGACTGCTGCAGAGAGAGCATGATCACAGGAATGCCCACCTTGCACAGCATGTCCGAGTCGCCTAGTTTGCACGAGCGTAATGGGCAAGAAGCCGTGCAATGCAAACCGTTGGCACGATGGAGTCGGCCGTAGAGAAGCAGTAGCTTGAGTCGAATTTGGTTCTCCATGGCATCCACTGAGAAGGCGGGATCGCTCCACCCAGAGAGCGAGTCGTCGTCCTCGTCCTCATCCTCGTCGTCATCCTCGTCGTCATCCTCCTCGGCCTCTTCTTCGGGATCTTCATCCAGCTCGAGGCCTTCGTCACTCGGTTGCGGTGCCTTGAGTGTCGACCGTGTGTTAACCCAGTGCGGGCGGATGGGCGGACAAAGCACTGCCGTCGCCACGAACTCTTGGAACAGCTTGAGCCCGTGTGCTGGCTTGCCCAGCGCCAGGCACAGAGATAGTGCACTGTACGCGACCTACAAGTGCGCTTGAGCTTGCGGTTCCGGCCAGTAGCAGGCACGGACATGAGGGTCGATTGCCGTTTGCGCTTGCACTTGAAGCGCCTTTTCGAAGAACGAAAGCGCCTCTATACCCTTGCTCTGGCGCTCATACGCTTGGCCGAGAAGCACATACACTTTCTACTCGGCCCAACGAGTCTGAGTTGACGCAAGCCTGCGCGGCACGTACGTCTGAGCAGAGTGCTGGCACGTCGAGCAGTTTCTCGAGGATCGAGATGACAGTCGGGTCGTGATTGCCGATTATCGCGTACGCCTCGGCCACGTCAACGTGCAGATCCCCAAAGGTGGCGAGGTCGTGGGCAAAGCTATCGCGAGAGTGAGCAAGGAGCAACGGTGGTCAACGAGTACAGTATTTGAAACATGGTTTCGCCGAGCTCAAGGTCGCCAAGGTTAAGTTGACAGATACCATACTTGACGACAATGTCGAGGGGCAAAGTGACCTGCAGCTCATCGTCGTCCGACACCTTCTTGCGGTCGAACATGTCTTCGATGAGAGTCACGGCGTCCGAGTACTGCATGAGCGTGATGTACAGGTCGGAGAGCATATTGACGGCATGCAGCTCTAGTTCCACGAGTTGACCAGGGTGCAAAGACAAACTTGAGGCGTACCATACTGCACGGCCTCTTCGTTGTTCGAAGCCCGCCGGATGCACGTGGTGAGTGCGTCGATGGCCTCAAGCTTTTGCCCGTTCGAGTGAAAGCACTCCGCGACCTGGAGCCAAATGGACAAGTCGTCCGGCACCTACGCAGCGCTTGCCGATTGCCAAGCATCGAGGTGGCTTCACCAGCAGTGCAATCTTCTTGAGGGTCTCGGCGGCACGTCGGTTGTCACCTTGTTCTTTGCACGTCTCGGCGTAGAGATACAGCGTCGCGATATCCTTGGGATCGGCCTGGCATGCCCTGCATGACAGCTTCAGCGCCCCGCACTGTAGATGAGAGGTACATTTTGTAGCAGTACGTAGCCTGATCCGGGTTGCCATTTTCCTTGGCCATTTCACCAACGCGCCGCCACAACGCTGCATCCTGTCACCGAAAAGGTGAGCTTGCAATGCAATTGAATTGAAGTTCACCGAGGATGTGAGCGTGCAGGCAATCAGGTAGAACTGGATGGCTTTCGTCGGTTCGTCTTGCTTCTCATAGATCATGCCAAGCGTATGGTACGGATCCGGCACAGTCGGGGCCTTCTTAATGAAGTCCTTGAGCATGGTAATTGCTCTTTCGTGATCGCCAGACATGTACGCAGCATTGGCTTCGCCCATGAGTTCCGAGAACTCGGGTGGCACCAGGTTGCGATGGCGCCGGCGGCGCCGAAGCCCGCGGATGTGTCGCCGGCGCTTACCCCAGATCTACCACAACTTCGCTCATCATGAAGGCGGAAAATGACTCTACCTGGCGTTCAAGATCCGAGTCGTCTTCATCCTCAGCAAAGGTATCTTCAGCTCGCCGGCGCTTTCGTGGCGCCTTGGCGTCGCCTGCGTCCGAAGCAGCGTCATCATCGTCGCTGCTTTCTTCTTCCGATGGCGTCTCATACAGCGAGTCGCTGCTGGATGCCTCGTTCGCCAGCTCTTCGACCGTCGTCGACTCAAGGAGCGTCTGGAAGGACATGCTGCTCCGTGTGCCACCAAGGCTGCTTCGTCCTATTGGCCAGTGAGTTACCGGTGCAATATGCAATTTCACCACCCAGCTCAATATCCCACCAACCGGATAAACTGTGTCAATGAGATGACACAAATTATCTGGAATGCGTCGTTTTTGCGACAACAACTGGGCGCGATTGCGTTGTGCCTCGCAATCACAATTCAATTGACCATGGCGAACGTCGTGCTTCCTGGGTGGATCTACGTGTGGATCAGCATCGCCACGGTGCTCGTATCGATCGACTGCATCTACATCCTGGGGCTCAAGCTCCATCGTTTTGAGAACGTTCCTCGCGTCATTGCTCAAGCGTGGGGCTGGTACGGCGAGAGCGACGCGCAGTACGCCATTTCGGGCGATGGCATTCACAAGAGCAACGGGTGGATCGAGTCGCAAAGCATGTTCAACTGCGTCGAGGTACTTGGTCAGCTGATCTTTCTCATTGTGCTGCCCCGCAACTCACTGGCGTCCGCGCTCCTCATCCTGGTTGTCTCGGTCGCCACGCTTTGGAAGACGCTGCTCTATATGGCAATCATTGCCAACTCAAGCGACCCCGTTGAGATGGTGCCGCTTCTCGCGTGTGCTGGTTATGAACCAACGCCCATCAATGCAGCCCATGTCGCTGCAGTCTTGGCTAAGGAGGACTGCATCGTGCAGTTCCTCAAGTTTCAGTTCAACTTCTGGTGGATTATCTTTCCTCTATTGGTTGTCGTGAAGGTGTGGCGCGCGATTGCCAAGACATTCAGCGCGTTGCCCAAGACCAAATCAGCATAACCAAAGCCAAGTGCTGGCACAAGCTGTTCAATGGCTAACGTTTGCACTTTACAAACTTTAAGAGCTTCCATTAGAACATATACGCAATGAATCAAAACATTCCAGCCACGTGGTTGTGAGCGGCTAGAGTGGTTCTGCCTCAACAGACTTTTCTGAGGGACGGTTTGTGGCGCAGGCTTGGTAGCGCGAGGCGGCTCTGCGAAATGCGCTCTTCGTTCCGTCGGCCCAAAGAATTGCGCCGAGCAGAATGACCACAGGGATGCAGTACAGAAGCATGAGCACAAGGATGTCTGTGGCCGTCGTCGCAAGAACTCCGATCAAGATCTCAGCAACACCGACACTTGCCATGCGTGCAGTGGCGTAGCGAGGAAGGCCAGTCACAGCGGGTAGGGCGACAAGGTACACCGCGATAGGCAGCGCAACCATAATGGAAGCCGTTTGAATTGATAGCTCGTGCTCAGTGCCATTCACAACTTCAACGACGCCGTGACTGCCGCCCGTCGCTATTTCAGCGGTCATGGAGAGGCCTGTGGCAAAAGTTGCTAGAGCGCCGTGGATGACGAAGTGCCCGGCGCCAATGCGAAAAGCCGCGCCCGGGTTGGCCTCCAAAACGTGGCCAAACGGGATGAGAAAGTAAATCCACCAAAGCATGAAGAGCAACAACATTGACTCGGAAAGGATGGCTAGAGCTCGTAAGCTGAAGGTAGTCGTCTCCTGAAGCACCGTTGCGTGCGACAGCGACAAGATGCACTCGCCAAACACAATGATCGTGAACTCGGAGTAGCGCTCCGAGATGTGGTGGGCGTGAAACCTCGCTGACGTTTTCAATACTGTGTTGATAAACCGAGGCATCGCGAGCTCGGCGGTGGCAAGGAGATAAAAGTAGATTTCAAACCACTCGCTGATTGTCGTCGATTGGAAGAGTATGGCCCAGCCTACGAGTAGCAACAGGTTGGCCGCAACAGTCACAAGATTGCTACGCCGATGAAGCACATCTTGGTAAGCAGCCCGTGTCCGTAGCATGCCTTCGAGGAAGAATCGCAGTATAATGTAGCCGATGACAGCTTCAGACGGTGTGTGCTTGATACCGTCCGAGACGACGAGGATGCCGATCATCTGTCCGAGCGTACCAATCCGATAGAGGACGTCATCAACATCGTACGTGGATGAAAACCAAACGTACGGGAGCCAGGCATTCCAAATCACGAAAAATACCATGAAGAACACAACTGTGTTTTGGAAGATGTCGGTGCCGTACTTCATAGTGTTGGCATACGCGTCGGATCCAGCTGACAAGGCAACAACTAGAGTCAGGTCAAATAGCTTCTCGAGGGGTGTCGATCGCCGGTGAGGCTCCTTGGGGTCTCGACCTTTCATGGATTTGTGGAACGGGTGCCGATTTGGATTGGCGTGCAAGATTGGAACGACTTGTGATTTGGCCGCGAGATCTCGTGCCCACTGCTCGTTGGCTGTCTTGACCACGAGCGGAGATGCATCAGGGCTGCTGAGGTCGCCAGCTTGACCGTGCGGCTGATCGTTGACAACACTGCATTCGGGCATTGCGATGTATGGAGAAGTCTATAATTGGAAGAATCTGAGCGCGTGAATGACCAGGTTGGTTTGAGTCACCATTCTTAAATGGCGAGACCTTCGTAACTTTCCGTTGCAGATGCACAGCCAGTCAACTTAACATAATACGATTCTGCGTTCGGTTGACGTAAGTGCTAACCATGCGTTTGAAATTGAGGTACTAACACCAGCTACAGCTGTAATGTGAGGATTAGAGTTAACTTTAACTTGGAGTGCAATGAGAGCATGTCAAGACCCATCATCGGGGCCGGAGCCTCTAGGGCGCATGGACAACTGCATTTCAATGGCCGACACCAACTTCCTGGTACCTTCGTCGATACCGCCCATCCAGATGACGTTCACGAGCAGCACCGCCACAGGGATACAGTATAGAAGCATGATCACTTCTAACGCCACGAGCGGCGTGAGAAAGATGCCAATAAGAACTTCCGTGATTCCAACAGCGAGCACCTTGAGCAGCGCGGTGATGGGCAGTCCGATGACCACCGGCAAAGAAACGAGGTAAAGGCCAACTGGGATCGCGACCATCATGGAAGCCGTCTGCGTTGAGATGGTTTTGTCCGACGACTGCGACGACGAATCGTGGCTGGTTCCGTGCGCTGCACTATCTACATTGCCGCAGCGCGCAACCATGTAGAGACCCGTTGCAAAAGCAGCGAGGGTGCCGTGAATGAAAAAATGGCCGCGGCCAATCCGGAAGGCTGTGCGAGGATCGGCCTCCATGACGTGCCCGAAAGGCAAGAGAAAGTAAAACCACCAAAGCATGAAAAGCAGCAGCATGGACTCGCAGAGCAGCGCTAGGGATCTGTAGTTGAAGACAGTGGTCTCGATGGCAGTCGCATGCGATAGCGATAGAATACACTCGCCAAAGACTATGATAGTAAACTCCGAATATCGCTCCGAAATGTGATGCGCATGGTACTTCTGGGGAGTAGGCGATGTCGCGACGAGAACCATTGGTATAATGAATTCGAGGAAAGCGAGGACAAAGTACCCAGTGATGAAGATCTCCTCCGACATTGTCGTGTGAAAAAGGAAGCCCCAGCCCACAAGTAGAAGCATACTGGCCACAAGGCATTTGAGGTTTAATGAACGGTACGGTGGGTCTTGATATGCAGCACGTCCGCGCATAAAAACCTCGAGGAAGAGGCGCAGGATGATGTAGCCAACAAGCACCTCGGTGAGGTTGTTTTGGATGCCATCAGTGATGACGAGGATTCCGATCATCTGCCCGAGCGTGCCAACGCGGTAGAGTACGTCGTCGACGTCGTATGTGGATGAAAACCAAATGTATGGCAGCCAAGCGTTCCATATCGTAAAGAAGAGCATGATAAATTGCATGAAGTTCTGCCAGAGGTTCGTGCCATACTGCATGGAGTTTGCGAAGACGTTGGAGACTGCCGAAAGCGCCACAACCAGAGTGAGATCGTACAATTTCTCGAGGGACGTAGACTTGCGGTGAGGCTCGCGGGGATCGCGCCCCGTCATAGGCTTGTGAAAAGGGTGGCTATGCGGGTTTGACTTAAAGAATGGCACCACACTGTATCGATTCTTGGGCTTTTTGGTCCATGAGGACTTGGTCACGAGATTCGGCGCCGATCGAATCGACGTCAAACCCGGCTGCTTGACTCGGATCACCGTGAGCGGGCTCATCGCGCCAAGAAATTAGTTATAAGTAGATGGGAGTTGCAAGTTAGCGCCTATTGTTAGCTGGTACTGGTGATGGTTGAACAGGAAACGACGAAAAGGGTGAAGTCGTCATATAAAAAGGGAGGGACTGCTCGTGAAATTACAGTACCCTATTCAGTTTGCGTGGCTTAGATGCTTGGCGAAATTTCGGCAGCGTTCAGAGTTCCGAAAAACTCTACACCAGCTTGGCTAAAGAAATTTTAAAATGTCGGTCTTCCATGTAACGTTGTGCGACGTCACGGGGATTCCTGTGACCGTAGCGTACGTAGGACCAACGACCAGTTACGCTAAGTGAAAACGAAAATGAAGATTGCGATTGCATATTGTCAGTCGATTTGTTCCGCACTGGGACTCGAAAAATGAATGAACTCAGAGAAAAAAACGGTATATTATTTGTTACCTGCTTTGTTGCAAATATAATTTCGAGTCCAAAATCTCAATAGACTTGTCTGTACAACAATCATGAGTCCAATACTAGTTTCCATTCAAAACGATAATCGTCGACGCCGGTGGCACTATTGGGAGGAATTACATTATTTGTCCACATGTAGAGGTTCACAATAGTTTGCGACTAGCCTGATAGGGGGTTACTCTGTTGTACACCAGACCTCGATCCATTTCTGGAATGCATCATGCCCGGACTTCACCGCACAAAAAGCTGACAAACGACTAGGCCGCATCTCAAGGACAGCGTCTGATCCAACTAGTATCCCCAGTTTCTGGGGTGGTGCAGCATAGCTGGCCCAGATTCGTTAAGAATCTTATCTCGCATATGACTAGATTCGAGTAAATCGGCTCGCTCACCAGAGGTCATATTTCATTTATCCCTCAATCATGCACTTGCCAACTATCTTAACCTCCCTTTCGGTATCGCATTTGCTTCGATTGGACAGATGACGACACCCTCATTCGTAGGCCTGCACTACAATAGTTCTATCGAGGCTTGTACTGCCCAGTTTGCATACTAGTAGTCATGTCTTGAACGCTGAGCGGTCCGCCGGCTGGGAACACTACACTGAGCTCAGCTTCACCATTCTTCAGATTCCCGACATGCACTACACAGGCATGGCCGACTACCCGTGCCGGCAACCGCCACACCTACCCTGCGGTGAATACAACATGAGCGACTTCATCAACCGTCTTCTTGACGACGTCCGCCCCAACTTCGTTGTTTTCACCGGCGACCAAGTCGAGGATCTTGAAGTATCGCACGTGAGACTTTCAAATTGCTGCCATAAACCCACGCGGCATTTAGACTGCGGAAGAGGTCAAAAGGGCTATCGACACCTACTCAAGCATCGTAA
>JNBR01000621.1:0-10003 GCA_002081595.1 Achlya hypogyna
AGTACGAACGCCCGCGTGTGGCCTACGGTGCCGAGATTGCCGGGGTAGAGGACCTCCGTCTCGAGGACTAGGGGTGGATGTTTGAATTTGCACTCGGCTCAATAACTCCGAAAAATGTTGCCAAGGATGCTGCCACCATCCACTACCGGGTAGATATAAACGAGAACTACCGAGCTAAGTACATAGTCTATGACGCTCGTGGCTTTATGCACGGCAACAAGCTTAATTGGCAACAAAATACACCCACATACCCTCCTTCTACCACGCGGCTGAGTCACCTCGAATTTACAATCAATCGTCCACACAAAATGTCTAACGGCTGCAGCGATGGGTTTCCGAGTACGCATAAAAATTATCTTTTTTACACAGTACTATATGTTAAAAGCGGCTCTGGCGTCGCATCGATGCCGTCGCATCATCACGTGGATCCTTTGCGAGCAACGCCATCATGGCATCGAGCTTGGACGTCACCGTCGCCAATTCGGTGGCTTGCGCTGCGATAAGCTCTTTCAGAGCACCCACATCGGCTTCGAGCTTCGATTTGGCGTTCATCTCTTCGTCATTCTCTTCATCGTCGTCGGTATCGCCCATTTCGTTTTTGTCTGTGGCTGAGGTCTCGACTGCGGTGGTGATACCGTCGCTCACTTTGTCTAGGAGTGTGTCGAGCCCTGACCGCTGGGCGAGCTCGAACAAGAGGACGCATTTGCTGTGGTTGCTCTTCGCCGCTTGGTCATCCTTAGGTTTCCACGTTGCCAGCAAATGCTCCCTGAACTTTGCGAGTTCCTTGCTCGTTCGCGCCCGAACCTTTGCCAGCACCTTGTCCTTGTACTGCCCGCGACTCTTTCGAGCATCGTCGACAACATCTCTGAACTGGGCTCGAGCTGTCGCAATTACTTCCAGCTCGGCTGCGAACTCTACTGCAACGTCCAGGTCTATAAAATGACCCGTGTGGTTGAGAGCATCGATCAGGTAGGTGAACTCTTCATCGATCGCCTTGTCGAGCGTCAGCATCCGTTCAGCCCACTCCTGCCGATCGGCCGCGCTCGCAAGCAACGCTTCAGTTAGCTCGGCGCTAAGCCCGAGCGTGGACTTGGGCACACGCTCCGTGAAGATGGGATTGAGGACACGGCGGCCGTCGGCGTCATGGAAATGCATCAGGGCCACCGTTTCATCTTCGCTGAGGGCCATGGCGCCTTCAAGACGGAGAATACAGCTAGCGTAGCTTGCCAACGCTTGCGTCTTGGCCTTTGCGAGGCCGGTGGTCACCGTCTGATTCATCAAGGCAAGGAGGACGTTGAGTAGTACAACCACCACCACAGCCGAGTGAAGCATCATGAGCACGGCGGTGGCAACGTACATGGCCTCGGAATATGTCATCGATGAGTCGGCAAAGACACTGAGCGAATCGAGGGGTACTTGGCCGAACATGACGAAGTATGTGGTCAAAAACGACTGACCAAGGCTACTGAAAGCGGTGTCGTCGGCTTGGCGTCGGAAGAGTTGGTAGAATGTAATCGTCAGACCGACTTGAAAGACACCGAAAAGAATGAAGAAGTTGTAAATGTCTCCAAAGAGGTCTGCCATCATGGGCAAAAGGTAGCTTGCCGACGGAACGACCTCGATAAACTGCAGCGACAGCACCCACAGCGCGAGCGTTAGAAAGCCACCGACACCCACTTGCAGCTCAAACGCGGCATCGATGAGACCCAGCTTCATGGGCACAAAGAGGAAGAGGATCAATAAGTAAATGCGCATCTGTGCTTGGTTCATGCGCGACGAGAGGTACTCTCTGACGCTGCTACGCATTTCTTGGACCTCGTTTACGACGAAATACATGGCAGTGATTCCAAGTACGCCGTGGTTCAAAGACGAAAACCTTGTCTCCATGTTGAGTTGTCGCAGTACCATGACCGTGGGTACAACGGCGGCTACGGTCACAGCGAGCACCAGCAGACAAAAGCAGCGTCGTAGAAAGATTTTGCGCATGGGAAGGTCAGGTATGGCCATGTCGAGGCTCATCGATAGACGGCCGTCGTACGTGAATCGCGCGAGCCGCCAGAGCACTTCGGGGCGAAGCGCTTGAACGATGGCCAAGCTCACGACAACAAACGTGACGGCGGCGATGCCGAGGTAGAAGGCGACCACGGGCGGCGTTTCGTCATGAAACAGGATGGAGGATGTGGTCATGGTCAGCAAAAGCAGCAGGTTCATGAGCAGTTGTTCAATGTACTTGCGCTGGCCAAATAGCTCCCATTTTATTTCGAGCAGCCGGCGCATGACGATGTGCTCAAGGCAGTCTCTCTTCGCGTCGAAGCTTTGATCGGGGTCGTCCGTCTCGACGTTGAGCACAGCATGGAGCGCACTAGTATTTGTCTTTTGCCCGTACACAAGGTCGAGCTATTCGATTGCCGAAATATGTCGTGCTTTGCGCACGGTCTTACCTTGAAGAATTGAGCCTCGTGACGGTCCAGCTGGACGCAATCGCTCAAAAACGTCTGGGCTAGCTTGGTGCTGCAGGCCAAAGCCTTGGCAAAGCCGTTGCCACCGAAGACTTCTTCGGTTGTGAGCGATATCATGCTCAGCGCCATCTTCTCTTTGTAGTTCGGTGCTGTCGCTCGCATTTGTTCTTCTTTGTAAAGCGAGATGATAATGCGCTCAAAGGGTGACGATGCATCGACTTTGCCAAAACTTTCGTCCTCTCTGATCCGCCGACATAACTGGTCTTGTACCGTGGCGCCAATCTGTTTAAATGTAGTTTGGTGCAAGGGGTTGGCAACATACTGCGTCTTGTATATGCAGGTCGGCGAACGCGGCGACGAGTGCATCGACAACCTCGACGTGCCCCGACGCGGCAGCATGCATCAACGCGGTCTCACCCGACTACAAACCATTTACCACTCAATGTACTAAGAGTGGCGCACCTCATTGCGCAAGTCAACGTTGGCATCGACTTCCTCGCTCAAAAGGAAGCGTACGTTGGCAAGTTGGCCTTCGTGGGCGGCCACCATTAGCGCCGTCATGCCCTCCTACACACCACATAATGGCGCTACGATAAGTGCGTCTTACGCTATCTTGAGCATCGACGTCGTTGGTCTCTGCGAGAAGCTCTTCCAATACGTGCACTGGCTGCGCTGTCCGTACTGCCACATGCAAGGGACTTTGCTTGAGCTGTTGCCGTAAACATTGTAAATTTGCCATATCCGTGTGTTTGCTAACCTGAATGGCGTCGAGAGCAGCTTGGATGTTAAGAAGACCCGCCAAAGCGAACGCGGGATAACGTTGCTGGAGCTCCCAGCGATCATAAATCAGATTCTGACTCGGGCTGGCTAGCACCCGCAACTCGTTGATGTCGTCCTGCGAAATGTGAGATCTTGTCGATAGACTTCTTACTTCAGTTGTGTCGTAGAGCAGATCTGTGTCCGCACCAGCTTGAAGAAGCAGTCGCACACAGTTGACACGGTTCGCTTTGGCGGCAAGGGTCACAGCGGCGTCGAACCCAACCTGCTTCTGATGTCAGGTAGTGTATCTCGAGGCAATTTCGTACTGATTTCGCTTGAAGATTGATGTCAAGCTTGGTCTGCTGAAGTAGTAATTTCAGTGTGGGAGCATGGCCGTGCTGGGCGACGCGATGGAGAACGGTATACCCCTACCCGATGAGTTTAGAGTCCTGTGTGTCCAGCACGGAAGGTAACCTCGTCATCGTAATCATTGATCGACGGCTCGTCGGGGTTACTCCGCAGCAGAGCTTGGAGCTCGTCCCAGTTTTTGCTGGCGGCCAACTTCGTGAACTTAACGTCCGACCTCTGACTGCTTTGGCACGCGCCACAACAGAGACGTGGAGGAGTGCCTTCGAGCGATTGCGGGCTCTACAAGTAGACTGAGTCATATTAGCCATGAGCAAGTATCAAACAATTGCAGCCGCGTTCACTGGGACCTTGGCCTGGTGACACACATTTTCAATCGACCGTAAGAGAGCCACATTGGAAGCGCTGGATGCCTTGTCGACGCAGAGGACTTTTTTATCGAGAAGGTAGTCGAGGACCGTATGCCCGTTCTACATGGCCATGAGAAGAAATGAATCGATGCGACTACTTACACTGTCAGCCATGAGCACAGTTTCGCTGCTACAATAGGGTAGAAGGCAGTCGAGGACTTGGTCTCCTGTAGTATAATCAAGCGCATTTGCTGCGTGCATGAGGACCGTTAGACCAGCTTCGGACGTCTGTTTATACGGGTGAGTTCGTCATCCATGCAAGTGAGAAATGCATACTGAATCCGTTTCTCGCACGGCCACCTCCACCTTGTTGGGGTGCTCGATTTCGGTGATTGGCGTTCCGCCCATGGTGGTTTTAATCCACGCCACGACGGGCTCTGGTCGGCCGCCGCGAGCCATGTAGTGCAGCGGGAACTTCTTTCGAAATTCAGCTTCCTTCTTCAGCATATTGGTCATTTCGACGTTCTGGCACAAATCCACGGGGCGTTGTCCGTCCTAATTACGACATAGGTGTCGGCCGATAGTAGTTGCGTTGGCGGACCTTGTCAGTGGCCTCCATGTCAGCACCCGCCACAAGTAGCGCGTTTAAGTACGTGGACTCGGTGTGTGGGTTAGTGACGGCCATGTGTAGCGCAGAAGCTCCGTCCTACTTTACTTTAGTTGTGACGAGAGTCCAATTGCACCTTTGATTTGATGTTGATGTCGGCACCGGCGCGAACGAGATGCTGAAGTGCTGGCTCATTACCACATTGTGCACCACATTGTGCACTGACGTGAAGAGGCGTTAGACCACTCTAGTCATTGTGAACGAGACAACCCAGATCAGTTTTCAGTACGCCGTTGAAGATGTCGACTTGTTTAAAATACGGGAGCAGCCATTGGAGCACACCATTCGACATGTAGCGGACAGATACGTGCAAAAGCGAATCGCCATCCTATCTGGAATGTGAATACTAACGTGTTGCGAAACAATCTTCACTTCGGGATCGCGGGCTTCATGAAGGTTAGGAATCACTTCCGAGAGCAGT
This sequence comes from Achlya hypogyna, assembly GCA_002081595.1. Taxonomy (NCBI): domain Eukaryota; phylum Oomycota; class Saprolegniomycetes; order Saprolegniales; family Achlyaceae; genus Achlya; species Achlya hypogyna. Next base: position 5,023 of record JNBR01000621.1, read on the forward strand.
TGCAAGATGGAAGGGCGGTCACACATTGTAGCGCCAATGGCGGGACTCCACTTGTACTAAAAGAATCACCCAATAGGCCCGAGAGTCATGAAGTAGCGCTGACATCAGGGATGGTCCAATACGGCGTATTCTCGAGCAGCAGCTTCACAATCGTGTAATTGCCCATCACGGCCGCCTCAGATAAAACTGTGCTATTCTATCGAGCACGTTGGGGGCTTTACTCGATTCGCGTCACGCAGCTTACCAAGCGCACAAAGGTGAGATCTTCCTCCGCCACCGAAGACGTAGTAAGACGATGGATAACCTGAGAAATTTTGTCGTCGAGTAGCAGATCGACCATAGAGGAGGCGGCATCAGCGACGTCATTCGGGTCCTCCACACCGTCTTCCTCTACAGCATCAATGGTATCTGTCGACGACGACGCTGTCTTAAGTCGAAGGCGGTCGTAGCTCAACATATTGTCGGATTGGTCGGTCAAATGAATACACGACTGCCATGCCACGGATAATAGCCATGTAAAAATGTTCCAAAATCGATTAATCGAATGTAAAACTCAGCCGATTTCGAATGAGCGAAGGTTTTTGAAGAGCGACTTTTGAGGACAATTAGAAGCGTCCGGAAATTTGGTCGCTTTTGGAGCGAATACCGTGATTGCCATGATTTTCACGACTGGGGTCAGCACGAGCGATCAGTCCAAAACTGAGGATAATTGGAGCCCCTCCCAGGTGAGGCGGAGCAGGAGGCGAGTAGGCAGGCGGCCGAAGGCCGATCGAGCTCGAGCCGACGCCCTCACGCCGGATCTTTGCATCAAACCCAACATGGGCTTCTTTGTGACGAGGCCGCAGGCCGAGATAATACAAATGACACTCTCCTCTTTTTTGTCCAATTAAAGTCTCCAGTTCCTCCAACCAATAAGGATGGAATCTAACACTGTGTATTGTGATGGTCCTCGCTCCAGTTCACGCCACTTCTGCCGATATCGCGAATCCATGGGCATTTCGCTCGAAAATAGACCAAAATACCGGACGCTCCAATAGCCCCCAAAACTCGCTCCAAAAAAACCCTAACCTGAATTTGAATCTTGCATCTGCCCTCCAGCACTTCCTCCATAGCCGTATCATACCTATGGCAGCTCGTCCAAAACGATACCTCTTGTACGTTTTCAGAACATCCTTGTACGCTCAAGCAGAAATTGCTTCGCTAGGGTTGATACGATAACAATGAGTCGTGCATAAAGGCTGTTGAAGTTGTTTTTGTGGATTCATTAATGCACGGTGCCGTCCGCCTTTATTAATACTAGTAGTAGTATAATTTACTGCAACTCTAACTAGTCTTGCGTAACCTATAAGCCCCCAGCTGGTAAATTCAGGTGTTGGTAGTGTAACAACTCAAACAATATACAAGTGCAAACAACATTCCCTGACATTTAAAGAAATAAGTGATATTTCAAGCGATGCACTTCCCCATTGACACGTCGTGCAGTGGTGAGTGCGATGAGCCGCCTCGCCGACGAGTGCTTACAAGGTGTTCTTCAAACGCATAAATCCTCTCCTCAGCAACAGTCGGTCCTACACCTCGCCTTTCTTATCAAGCACGACTTGAAAAGTACCAAACTTACAGTATTGTCGTACAAGTGCTTCAACTTGGACCCCAACAAGTCAGATAAGACTGTAGACGTCGGACTGACCGACCATAATTTTTCTCGCCTGTTGATGGTGGTACGTACATATGTACCCATATCTTCATTCACTGCAATAACGTATACGGCTGATGTGGCCGTTACAATTAAATGAGTTTAAACCTGTCAAAATGAATAATGAAGAGGCTTTTCGCCAAAACTCAAATTGCCGCAAGATGACACCGCCGGCCTTCACCAACCTCACGAACCTCGCAGCCCGCGGGCGTGTGCTCTTCGCCACGGACGAATGGTTTGCTGCTGCTGACAACCTCTTATCGCCCACACCGCCGGTGTTCATTGCTGACAAGTTCACGACGTATGGCAAGTGGATGGACGGCTGGGAGACGCGGCGCAAACGCGTGGCTGGTCACGATTGGTGCGTGCTGGAGCTTGGCCTCCGCGGCAAGGTCGTTGGCATTGAAGTGGACACTGCCTTCTTCACGGGCAACAATGCTCCCAAGGTAGGCCTTGAATCCAAGCCAAGATTAACACTGGTACAATGATTGTAGGTGTCGATCCAAGCTGCATGCCTTGAGCCCGGCGTCGGTGCGTCCTTAATTCGTCCGCGCGAGATGGGCACCTGTGCAACACCTGCCGAGGAGGCCGCCATTGCCGCGTTGAACACCGACTTGTGGACTGAGCTAGTCCCTCGCACGGAGCTTCAACCAGGGTACGACCGTAGGGCAATCGCCACGGTTCGAATAGATGCTCAAACGTTCATTTTAGATACGAGGCCAGTCGACACCACTACTTTACAGTGTCGAATGATACCGTCTGGACGCATCTTCGCATCAATATGTTCCCCGACGGCGGCATTGCACGACTGAAAGTGTTCGGTGTCGTTGCTGTCGATTGGGATAAGGTAGTCGCGCGTCTTCGTTGGCGCACACCTAAGCTAGCGTAGATCCCAGCCACGACATCCGTGGATATGGTCGCCGCAGCCAACGGCGGCACCGTTGTCGGCTACAGTGATGCCCACTACGGCCATCCTATGATTCTTCTGCAGCCCGGGCGCGGAGTCAACATGGGTGATGGCTGGGAGACAGCGCGCAAGAAGACACGCCCCGCCGTTTTGACTGTCGACGCAAGCGGCCTCCTCACTGTGCCCGGTAGCGACTGGGTCGTGCTCAAGCTTGGCCACGTCGGTGTCATCGATCGTGTGGAGGTTGACACGGCCCATTTCAAGGGCAACTTTCCTGAGAGCGCGCAACTCGAGGGCTGCTTCTTCGACGGCCGAGACCCCGTCGGCGTCCTGGCGCCATCCGTTGTGTGGCGTCCGCTCCTACCGCGCACCAAGCTCCGCGCTGACACGCAGCACTTTTTCTCGACGGCCGACAAGAGTCTCGTGGCTGCTGACGCCGTGAGCCATGTCCGCTTCACGATGTACCCCGACGGAGGCATCAGCCGCCTCCGCGTCTGGGGTCGAAAGGCGCTCCAGGGCCGCCTTTAAGTCTGTTGCAGATAATTCAGCGTTCAAGAGCAATTGAGAAACACTTCTGCAATATAATGAAACACAAGAATTGCGCCACTTAAAAAAGCTGCTCCACAGGAGCACCTGGGGCGACGAGTTGTACGCGTCGGAATTGGTTCGAGGCATTTCCGAGCAGCGCGAAGGACGTCGAGGCCAACGCGGGGAAGATCGGCAGCCCCGAAATGTCATCCGCTTTGCACACCGTCACAGTTACCGCGGCTCTGTCGCGGTCGACGCTCACGTCCAAATAGTACCCGACGGACGTTGGCAGGAGGTTGCTGTACACCACGGGCGCCTGCGCCACGCGGCGTGCCCGCATGAACAAGTCGCCCTTTTTGTCGAAAGGGACACTCTCAAAGTAAGCATCGTACCCGGCGCCGATTAATGCTGCGCCGTTGGGGGCCAAGAACACCTGCTGGATCTGGTCCGTCCTGTTGAACACGGCCGACTCGTGAACGGTGGTGCTTGGGCGCGTCGAATCCCAGAGCAAGTGCATGTTGTTGCGGCCGTAGACGCGACCCGTTCCTGGAATACCGACGAATGCGTCGATCGTGAGATACGTGGACGCCTGTGCAAACGCCTTGGGAAATGGCACTTTGCCTTTGGCGATGAGTCCCGAGGGTTTGATCCGAAACTGGCTGACGACGTTGGGATAGGGCGTGGCAACGAGGCAGTAAAGCGCGCTCGTGTCACCCGCAAATATTGGCGCCGATTTGAAGTCACAACGCTCCTGCACGGGCAGTGACTTGACCTTCTCGGGCAGGTGGCTCGTTGGATCGAGAGCCACGATGTTCACAGCAGGTGTTGATGGCCACGTCGAAAACGCGAGGTACCGACCGCAGCTCGAAATGCCGTACCCTGCCGTCGTGGCTCCCAGTAGTACCGGCGACCCAACAGGCGACCAGGCCGCCGTCGCGGCGTCGACCGAGTAGACGTGAAGAGTGCCGTCGGCAACACCAAAGCCGTAGACGTGGCTGCCGGTGGGGTGGGCAACGTACGTTTGCGCGGACGAGGTCAGCGTCTCAGAGTGTTGCGTGACCAAGTTTGTTGCGTTGTCGAAGGTAAAAGCGAGGATTTGAGAGGCTGCAATCGAAGGAGTTTCCGGGGCGACGTAGTCGGCAACAATTGAAAACGGGATTGTAGCCGCCGAGGCGACACCGACGGCAATGGCGAAAATCGTGAAACAGCTCATGTGCGCAGTACTGCAAATGAATGAGTGGGGAGCGTTCGCGGAGCTTAATTCACGGGCATAATTGTTGGAGTTATCAGACATGAGCGCTAAAAAGGCCAAGTCGATTCCGCACAAAGACTCATGTATCACGACTCAGATGCCCTGCCCGAGTTTCAAATGCACAGTGGGATGAGCTATCGTGGGTCATTCTCAACGTTCCCCTCCTAGTACAACTATGCGTGGATAGTGAAGGCAACCCTCTTTTCCGCCCTGCCAGCTCTCTCCACCGCTTTTCTGATTAGTTGGCCAAATCTCACTGCGCGTTTGAAAACTTGGGCCGGGTACCGGTAATCGGGCATAGAGCTTCAAATGGCCCGAGGAAGTAACAAAGTTTGTTCAAGTAAACTATGGGAAAGCGATCCAATTCAAGAACCAGCAGCAACTGAACAGGTGACAGTCATAAGTTGCCTCCAAGCAACCTTGGCAGGTTACGGCATTTTGGTGGTGGCCAACGTCTTACATGAGTGTGGTTGTGTGTTGTATAGTGGCAATGTGAATAAAATGCGTGTCATTTCCCAAATCGTCGAGGATAGCGAAGGCGACGCAATGCGTCGCCAAGCGAACGTTTTGTTGGTACGCGCGACGAATTGGCGACCAATCG
>JNBR01000625.1:0-54538 GCA_002081595.1 Achlya hypogyna
AAGACGGACGTATCATGCATGGGTCGCGTGATGTCACGAACAACGAAAAATGACGGTGGAATGAATAATCGACGCCGCACCTAGTACTGTAGTCGCTTGTGACAGATTGGCTCAGTCCCGTTTGCTTGTGGACGTTGTGACAATTACCGAGAAAAGTTCCATCAATTTTTATTTGATTCCCAGCACAAACGTACTGTAACGTTATTAATACATGACAAAGTATTATTCACTGCTCAGAAACTCTGAAAAGGGGGACATCTTTGACGACAGTCAAGCTCTTTTGGCAATTAATCTATGATGAAGCCTTGATTAAACGAAAGACCATACCAGAAACGGTCCCCGGAAAGGTCATTAATTACACCAGTTCGTATTGCTAATACCTTGTTGCACGATAAGTATACCGTCAGCGCTCAATTCGATTCGGTAAAAGATGTGGGTCATCGACTTGCTACGGTCCTCGAGTTTTAGGGTGCGGTAGTTTGGATCGAGGCTGCTCATGAGGCTCAATCGCACAACGTGCTTTGCAACACCGAAGCGCCTGCACAAGACGAAACAATCGGTGCTTCGGAGACTAATCGTCGGGAACTTGCGGTACTGTGCGTTCGTCTCAAACGCTGCGTATATGGTACCGCCATGGGCTTGGGTGTCAGGGCGTATTGGAATAAAACAGCGTACAAAGTGTAAGACAACGCGCGCTTTGAAGCTATTGAAGGTCTGAGCACTGTAGACATTGGCTGGCCTTGGAGTGAGCCTGTTCACCGTGCCTAACCAAAAATATAGTCGGCTGCAAGAGCGTCGACGTACGGCAGCGGCGGCGACATAAACCATATAGTATGGGGACGGCTGCAATGGTTACTGTAAGGAGCACACACCCAAAGAGCACGTCGACTTGTTCGTCTTGGTGCATCCGAGATGACGGAATACGGAAAAGCCAATAGTATGCTTCCACGATGATGCTGTTGGCCTGAAGATAGTCGACAGGGATAACGTAGACGGCAACGGAAATAGCGACGACAGTCGCGTCAACCTCGGTGAACAAGTGCTCCTTGTGCAGTAGTTTCAATACGCGAGATGTCAGTGCGAGCGCCAAGTACGCGAACCAAACCTTTTAGTCAACGTTCATAGGAAATCATAGTCAAAAAGTCTTACCGTGCGAGAGAAATAGAGAAAGGCAATGAATAGCGTAGGCCAGTCCACAATTTGCGTCGCACGGACCATGGCAATACCCGTGTACTCCATACTCATCCAGACGTCGAAAGTCAGCGCCACAGACACGATGGGGTTAAGAAGAATGATGGCGGTGGGATCTCCGATGACAATGTCATAGCTCCACGACGAGTCGGGGCGAGGAAAACTGTGACCAAGCGATGCAACTGTAGCGTGGAGTTGAGCGCAGTGGTGATAATAGCTTGCCCACATTTGCCACGCGACGTAAAAGCTAACGACACATCGATAGCCAAATTTGATCCATAGCCACGTATAGTAGCGCGGCAACTCAAATGTGAAAGTGAGAGTGTACACCCCAGCGTCATTTGTGCCGAGTAAGTCGTTGCCCATCGAGAACCACAGGCATTGCTGGCCCACGCGTGTCCCCAGGAACTTGCCGTATTGACACGTACCCACCGAAGCCCATTGTGAGTTGTTAGCTCTGTGGTTCGCAGCGGCAAACTCGCATACCACCTGCTGCATATTGCCGCCATAAAAGATGAGTCCTGGCAGCCCCAGAAGAAACCTGATGCAGTTCGTCGTGGGCGTTGTGTATCGCATATCGAGCGCGACTCGAACAACATCTGTGCGGTATTTGGAGTCGACATAGTACGAGGTGCCGCGGGGCAACGTCGACCGATTGAAGCGCCGCTGCATCTCGGGCATATACGTTGCGACGTAGTCCGAGTAGTTTGCGTACACGGGATCGGATGTCGCATCCCCCTGCCACGGCAGCTGCTCGGACAGATATGCTTTCATGGGCTATTCACAACGTTGACCTACCTTAGGTGCCGGTGGGGAACGTACCATGGCAATTATGTTGAAATACATGATGAAGCTCACGACAACAGACACCTTGTTCCAGTGCACATCAAAACTCTGACGCACAAGCAACCCGGCCGGACCCGCTGGCACCACCTTGAGCATGACCACCAGAGTGGCATATCGGGTTACGATCGTTTGCGTTTATTTTTAGTCGGGCGGCACAAATTAGCCGACATGCGCAGGTACAACAAATAATTTCGTTCAATGGCCGCAAAAGGCTTGGATAACTTAGCCGTGCTATTGAAACCCCAGCATTTAAGAGTCTGAGGACGTGCTGACGGCAAGGCTGCTTGTGTCTTGCCGTTGCGCTTTTAACTGGAAAGAAACAATGGATGTCGGCTCCTGCATGGCATCTCTCACTACCTCTGGTGAACAAGATAGGGATTCTGGTAGGAGACGAAGCGATGGACGCGTGCTCACTTAAGGCACGAGAGTATTGTCGATTCGATCATTTTAACTTCGCTGACTATTCGTTCAGGTAGCTGCACTTGCTACGATGGCGCCACGTAACAGCGCGAATTCCGTCGCATCTTCAACGAGAAATAAAGCTGCTTGAGTCACATGCACCACGCAGAAGGAATCACGGAGCGCGCAAGTTGCAAACGGTTCACTTGAGACGGCTTTCGCAATTTGGCTAGCTGCGGCGATGCGAAACTCTGCGACAGAGGCCGCACGATCTGATTGACTACGTAGCGCGATGGTTCCGGGGCATCACGAATGGCGAGCGCGTCGTTGGAGCAATTGCAGTCCAAGCTTTGGAGGGGGCTCAGGCGAATCTTCTCGTGTAGTTTGTCGTTGTAAAAGCAAAGGAGAAAGCAGTCTGCGGCTCGACTGCATATTGTTGGAGCTGCCTTGTACGCGGCAATTAACGTCGAGCACTGAGTACAGCGTGCCACCAAGGGCAACGAGGTCGCCATCATGGTCATATTTTCCCGTACGAAGGACGGCAAACAGCGCTCGGTTCTTGAGGTTGTTATAGCGAAAGCTTGCATACGCAGTAGGGCGCTTGGGAACGACCTTGATGGGCCCTACGATTAAAAACGTCATACATGTGCGTCAAGAGTACCCTGCGAACGATAATAAGTGATGCCGAAGCCGTACATCAGTGGCATGGATCCCATGAGCAGCATATAAAAAACGGCAACTATGAACACTTCAATGGCTTCATCCCGGTTGCTCACAATGCACTCGAGTAGGTACTGATACACGGCCAGGTTGAAAGCGACGTTACTTCCGAGCCATGTGAGAAGTGGACCGTAGAGTGCGACGACGAGGGCGAGTACCGTTGGGTCAACCTGGGCAAACACGTGCTCTTTGTGGCGTCGTTTCAGCACGGCGGCAGTGAAGCAAATGGCGGCGTATGCGATCCAAACCTATCCAAGCATTGAAATAGGCTTGGAAGGTGCTTCAACGCACAACTCGGGAAAGGTATAGAAATGATAGAAGCAGGAGCGGAATGTCTTCGTTCTGCGACGACCGAACGATCGCGACACCGAGTGTGTCAGCGCTGATCCAGATGTCGAGCAGAAAGATCGTCGACACGTATTTGTCTGCGAGCACTATGGCTGTAGGGTCACCCATCACGACCTCGTAGGCCCATGAGTTTTGACGCAGAATGTCCCGTCGATGGCCATGCACGAGAAGAACGTGCTCAAGGTCCGCGTAATGTCGATAGTAGTCGCGCCACATTAGGTGGACGACGTACGTTGTGAGCGCCCCACGTAGACCCAGCTTGAGCCAGAGCCACATTGGATATGAATAGATGTGAAGCACATAGGTAAGTGTATAGGTACCCGAGGCATTGACTCGCTTCAAACCGTCGCCAACGGACAGCCAAATACACTGCCGCCCAAGCTTGATGCCGAGCATTTGTGTATGAGTGCAGGTACCGCGGCCGGCCCAGTCCACGTCGACTATGGACCGGTTGGCAGCTGCAAACGCGCAGAGGAGGGAGCGCATGGCCGAGCCGTAGTAGATGGTCCCCGGCATTCCCCGAAGAAATTCGTGGAGACATTCTTGGGGGGGCGTCGGGGGATGGGGGCGGAGTACTTGCCGCAGCACTTGAACGTTGTGCCGGGTGTCGAGATAAAACGCCGATCCAGCGGGGAGCGACGACGCCGTGTACTTTTCCTGCAACGTTGCAAGGGCCGTGACGTTGAACTCGGTGAAGTTGCTCGGTACTGCCGAAATCTGTGGGTCGACGTTCCAAGGAAAGCTCTCGGAGAGATACGCCTTCATCGGCTATGCATTTTAGTTGCTCGGGCAGTTTAAAGACGAAGCGATACCATTGAAGCCAAGTTGATGGCCATGACCAAGCTGATCGCAAGTGCGGATCGATTGCGGTGGATGCGAGGCCGCTTGGCCCGCCGCACGAGCTTCGCTCCGGGGCCAGCGTCGTGATTGAGGACCTTCGTCATCTTGAGTGCGGGGAATATAAATATCACAATTATGATCGTTATACCGAACATCACTGTTTACGATGCACTTATAAAGAGGGCAAAGGAGAGCACCTTGTTTACGGGATTCGTGTCTAAAACGGTTGTCGTTGGCATTTATGACAGAACTAATAACGAGTTCAGCGTGGGGTTTGACACGAAATAGCCTCTCCCTTCCAAGCATCAAAGCCGACGCTTTAAGAGATAGTGACGACATTGCATGAACTGCCAGTTTGAGTCGTGTTAGGATAAGTGTCGAATTGAGTAAGTGTAAATCATGCTGACATAAAAATTATCTGCTATTAATAAAAGCCACAATGGCCGCTAGTTCGTGTGCTTTGACGGCCCCGAAGAGATTTATGGATCAGGGATTCATTTGAGGGCTGCAGCGGAAGATAACGTTAAGCTTGGATGTATATGTGTTAGCGTACTTGTTGCTTTTACACTTGCGGTAATAACATCGTGCTCGCATCGCATTTACATTTGACGACATCATTCTTTAAACTTACTGCTCAGGTCAAGACTACTTTCCCGTGGCGATTGGCTTTCATTGAGAGAGACTCCGTGTATTTCCAAGTTGCCACAGTGGTTAATGGTTGACAGTCACGTAATATTTTTGCCATGAAACGTTCAGTCTCATCATACCTTTAATGGGACGGCGCTCCAAGGTCGCGACGGTCCGCGGTCCGACCCAGGCGGTGCTACGTAGCGCATTAGGCGCCCGACCCGAGCTCGAACACCACAGAGTACTCTTCGTAATGAGCCTTCTCGTATCCCTTTCTATCGCGATTATGGTAATACGCTTCTTTACCACAGCGTCATTCGATCCTTAGCCGCTTGAGGCGTACCTCTCCGAGGCTTTGCCATGGACAACACCAGCCCCCATGAATTTGCCACATGCGCCATTTGCAGCATTTAACGCGTCTGCGCTTGCCTCACATCAAGCAATGTACAACAGACAAACTCTCCCCATGGGGGCAAAATACTTTGCCGATTCGGCCCGGAACAGCTACGTTTTGCGACGCGTTGTGACCGCCCACAACCACGCAATGCCTACACCTGAGTTGTGTATGAGCGAGTTTCTCGCGGGGCTGCCGGGTGTCCTCTTCTATGGCCCTAGAATGAATGAAGTGCTGTGCGCTTTTGCTGCGTCGTCAGGCGCAGAGACGTGGCACAACCAAGGCACATGCGTCCTTGTGACGTTTCTGACGCTGCCCATCGCAACCGAATGCCTATGGCTCACAGCGGGCGACGACGTCGCGAACACAACCGTGTTGGGCGAGTCATTCACACTCACGTTTGCGCTTACACAGTACCCGTACCAATGGCTGGTCTGGCTCAAGTTCAGCACACGGGTCGTCTCGACGCTGCTTATACTGTATTTGCTTTGGCACACATACTTCCGCCACTACTTCGACCTTGCGAGACACGTCAATGTCCACGGCCATCAAACAAACATCAAGAACAAACATCAGGTGTGGCACTACCTCCTCATCGCGGGTGACCCGACCGTACTTCTCGTGACGCACCCGTGGGTCGTATTTGGCTTTTTTGTCGACCTCTGCCTTTCACCACATATTATCGCGGCATCAGTGCTGCGGCTTCTGCAAACTGACAACTTCGAGATTATGCTTCGTGCTGCCCTTTACCTCTTCCGCATGGTAAGGGCAGAATTGATCTGGCATAAGATATTATGTAGGTTTGGATTGCGTACGCTTCGGTGTGTGTGGCCGCAGTAGGCCTCAAACGCTTCCGTAAAGAGCACTTGTTCGCCGAGGTCGACCCGACCATGATGACTCTCGCGACTGTTTTCTACGGCCCCCTAATTTGGATTATCGGTGGCCTGGTACCTTGGTGCCTCGAGTGGTTTCAATGGCTTCTTATTTGCGTCGAGTCACATCCTCACGAACGCATCGAGATCATCTTCGTCGGTGGCGCCTACATCATTCTCGTTGCGTGGCTACCGCTTTCTTACGGTTTTGGTGTCGGCTATTTCCATTCCCGTAAGAATCCTGCGTATAGCCGCTCGTACCGATACCAATAGGCCGGCCCCGGGTCATGGAAGTCGGCAGCTTCTCAGTTTATAGCAGCTTTCACTACAATTCTCTCAAAAATCGCGCGTTGTTTGCAGCCGCGCGGCCTATTCGCAACGGTGAGTTGGCGGGCGCTTCTTACGGTGGCATCATGTACGCCCTCTTCAAGTGGAATCCACGCTATCGAGCTTGCCCGACAATGAACTTTCGGGGCGCTGACTGTTTTTTATTGTGCTATTGCAACGGTGAACTCACAGCAAAAATCCGTCTCAGCCTCCTTGCTGGTCTTGACTGCAACCTCGGGGATCCAGTGCTTGCCGTGGAGACTGCGCAGACACCGTCGCGTTTTCCCGTCAACGCGCTCACAGTGGTGCACCCAGGGGCAGAGCTAACCAATATGGCCAAGCCGTCCAAGGTTGCCCTTCGACGCCCCCGCGAGCCGTCACTCTGGTGCATGTAAACCTTGAGGATTAGTGGTAGATAAACCGCGTCGCAGCTAAAAACTACACATTTTGGCAACGAAAAGATTAATCTTAACAGCGTACTCGGCAAACCTTTCGCGCACCTGGAATGTGATGGCTAAATCATTTTGTCATACTATAAATAGCGCCTGAGATGACCAGAGTTGGCGTCGCGCTGGGGCCGCAACTCTACAGCACGCGCTTCTCCGTGCGGCGCAACAGAACAGCCTTTGCAATAAGCATGGTGATGCTAATGAACATCGCGTCGATGGTATCGCACTCTCGAATGGCACCGACGTGCTCACTGTGGCCCGTAGCCGATCAAGGCGTATCTGTCTGAGTTTCTACCAGGCCAGCAACATCCTGACACCGCAATGACATTCGTTAATTACTCAGAATTTACCACGCAAACTCTTGCGCACAAGACGCTACGATACAACGCCACGACGCTTCCTTTGGGCGCTAAGTACATCGACGACGTCACAGGCGACACCCAAGTCCTGCGGGCGACCATCAACTTGTCTGCACACGTCCCGATGGACCGGTCGGTCTGTCTCCAATCGTTTGTCTTGGGGCTCCCAGGACTTATTTACTACACACCACGACAGCTGGAACTTCTCTGTGCCCTGGCTGCCACTGCCAACGTCACGGTCGCGGACTGGGACGGCCGGGGCGGCTGCTACGTCGACAAGTTTTGCACCGTTGAAATCGGTCATTCTTGCGTTTGGCTAACGGCGGGAGACGCTGTCCACGGTGCCGCAACGAACTCGAGCACACTCACAATCACGTATACGTTTACTGGAGCTCGGTTTGAATCCTGGCTCTGGTTCAAGCTCGTCTACCGAATGTTCCTTATCTTCCTCGTGTCCGTTCGAATGTGGCAAGGGTACTATGGGTATTGTTGGCACCTTGAGCGCACTCTTGCAACGTATGGCCATCGGCAGCCGTTGGATATTTCACAAGGAAACTGGCGCTACGAAATTGTATTTGGTGACCCGACTGCTGTTGTACTCATGGATCCGTGGGTTGCTGCCGCATTCGTTGTCGACATCTGGATCAGCACCAACAGTGTCGGCATTGCGGTGCTCCGCGCATCCCAAAATGGCGACCTTTACGTGATGTTTATCACATTTATTTATCTCTCTCGCACCGTATGCTATTCCTTGACGCACTCTGCTAACACAAAATTATAGGTGTGGTTTGCCTACTGCGCACTGTGCATTACGGCTCATTATCTCAAACGCTATAGCAAAGAGCACGCGTTCGCAGAAGTCGATCCAACGCTCGTCGCCATAGGTGTTGGTATCTACGGTCCTCTCGTCTCGTGGCTCGCTGGCAACGTCGGATTCCTCGCGCAAGTGTACCAATTCTCGTTTACATGTCTCGTGCCCGAGCACCTCAAAGGCCAGGAAAACGAACTTGCACCCGGCTGTGCCATGTACACGATACTCATCGCGAGTTTGCCTCTCATGTATGGCTTTGCTGTTCCGCCACTCCGCCGGCGTACGTCGCCTTAAAGTGGTAGCCAGCGACTAGTAACGCCATTAGGATTCAACCGGTCGGCTCCAGTGAAGCAAGACTATAGTAGCCCTATCTACAACAGCATCAAGAGTCGGACGCTTTTGCAGATGCTACGGCCATTTCGTCACTCGACACAAGGGCAGTATGGTGGTAGTGTCTACCGTCTCTTTGCCGCCAACCCCAAGTACAAGAACTGCCCAACCATCAGTCTGCGCGGTGCCGACTGTTTTCTCCTGTGCTATCACAGGGGAATGCTTCACGAGAAAATGCGATTAAGTCTCTTGAGCAGTCTCGATCGCAATCAAAGCGACCCCGGCATCGCGATCGCGTTCAGTAGCGTGTCGGCTGCGACAATCGTCAACAGCATCACGGAGAAAGGAGTCACCCCCACTGTAATCAATCGCTCGGAAGTGCCATCAGCATGGTGTCTCTAATAGGCATTCTGATCTAAAAAGCCTTGAAAAAGCTGATTGCTGTTTGCGGCCCCATTCTTCAAACTGTTACATCCAGTGATGTTTAAATGAATCAACATCATAGCTAAGCGTTCATTCTGTGCCTTGGCGCGCATCGATGTATGTTCCTGTTAATACAAATCTCGTCCGTGAGAGTCGAGCTCGGCCTGTCCATCTCGAGACGAGGGATTGTCATGCCCACGGGTCCGTTGCGAGGACAGAACGCTAAGAAGCTAGCGATTGGTCTTAGTTCCGTGGAGCAGGAGGTGATGCTGAAGTTTGGATCTTCCTGCCGATTTTAATGGCGAGCGTGTTTGTTATTGATGCGGGGTCTCCGAGGCAAGGAAAAACTCTCGCATTGCGCTGAAGCCACAAGCTAAGCCCGACACGACTCAGAATAGCATCATTTCAATCACTGACTCGTGGCGTAGGTGCCGTGTTCGGGGTGGTCAACAAAAAAGCCAGCACCGGTGCGACCATATTTGTTGCGTACACTACCTAGCACGAACAAGGACATGCCGATACATTACCAATCGGGCTTCACCGGAAAGGCTGCTGCTACTGTCCAAGAACCGGAGGCAAGCTGAGATTGATTTTCTGCTAGCGCAGCTCTGTGCACCAAGTTCCCGTATGGTATTGAGCGACCTAAGCTCTAACATCTCCTGCAACCGGTCGTAGTTTGCGTAGAACTTCTCAGGAGCCTCCAGGCGGGCCGCCGAAAGCAGCCGATAGTCAACACTGACCGTTGTTGTTGGCTGGTCAAACGTGGCTAAGTGTCGTTCAATGAAACATGGTGTTGCTTAGCCGCGTCTGCCATGGCACAAGTACGTTGGTTTCCGCGTCAATCGGTTGTTGATGGTCTTCGGGCCCTAGAAGATTTGCAATGGTCGCTGCTGCCTTCAGTATCCATAGACTTGGTGATTGAATGGACCCCTCATCGTAAAAGGACATATATTGTTCTCAATCACTATTGGACAAGCGCCTCACATGTCGGTGTCGTGTGGGCTCATAAAGACATGCCCATCAGTCAATACATAACTATTTTTAGGTGTCCAGCATACGTCCATGACCAAGGTCGCAGCCGTGCGAGGGCCCACAACGCCGAAGGCGCACTCTGTGCGCTGTCACCGCGTCGCGTTGCTGGTTAGTGTCGTGATGATGCTCAATATTGCGTCTATGGTGCCTCTCAGCTTTTATGCCAGCACAGGCTCATGCTCAGCATCCGTAGCCAGCCAAAGCCTATTTTACCGAATACTTTCCGGGGCGGCAGCCTCCGGTGGCGGAGCCGAACTACTCTAACTATTCCGCTTTTGCCGCCTCGACACTGGTTAACTACCAAGCGCTGTACAACAACGAAACGCTGCCCAGCGACTTCTCGTATCATGTTGACGTCGTGAATGATACGCACGTGCTACGGCAGCGGCTTGACCTTACGGAGCACAAGCCGATGGATCGTCGAGCTTGCCTTGCCTCCTTCGTGCTCAACATGCCAGGACTCATTTATTACACGCCGGCTCAACTCGACCTGGTGTGTGACCTCGCCGCGACCGACAAAGTGTCGGCTAACGACTGGGACCGCCGCGGCTCTTGTCATGTCGACAAGAACTGTGGCGCCATCATAGGCCACTCATGTACGTGGCTGATGTTCGAAGAGACCCGCGTCTTCACGCTCATGTATGCCTTTACGGGCACCCGCTTCAACCTCTGGCTGTGGGCGAAGCTGGTGTATCGTGTGGGTCTTACTATCCTTGTGTGTCACCGAATGGCGACGCAGTACTACGGTCCGTGCCGAAGCCTCGAGAGGACACTTGAGACGACAGGCCACCGCCCACACCTCGCACCCGGCAAGTGGCACTACGAGCTGGTGCTCGGGGATCCGACGGCTATAATTCTGATGGACCCAACGGTCGCAGTAAGCTTCCTCGTCGACATTTGGATCAGCAGCAACAGCGTTGGCATCGCTGTGCTCCTGGCGTCGCACTATAGCGGAATCACGGCAACTGCCCTCAATTGTCTGTACCTCTCGCGAACCGTACGTGGCTACGTCGTTGTTCGGCAAGTCGACTCTTGATCTTAGGTCTGGTTTGCCTACTGCTCGCTGTGCATAACAGCCCATTACCTCAAGCGATTTCAAAAGGAGCACCTTTTCGCTCAGGTGGATCCTACGCTCGTGGCGGTGGCGGTCGCCGTCTACGGCCCTGTCGTTTCGTGGCTAAGCGGCAGCGTGGCCTTCGTGGCTCAACTGTACCAGTGGACGTTCACGTTTCTGGTACCGACGCACCTCCAGGGTGTCGAGAATGAACTCGCCCCTGGTTGCATCGTGTACACTTTACTCATCGCGAGCCTGCCAGTACTCTATGGCCTAAGCCTCCAATTCCTCCGTGGGTTTCGTTCCCGAGCTCCGCTGAGACGAACTGGGCTTGGGTCACGAAGCAAGTCGCAAGCAGCTACCGACTACAGCAACCCCCTGTACAACAGCCTCAAAGGATGTCTACTTTTTTCTCTTCTGCGAGCAATGCAGCAAGCTTCGCAGAGGCTGCTCAGCAGCCCAGTGGACCACCAAGGAGGTAGCGTCTACCGCCTCTTCGACGCAAATCCGCGCTACCAGCAATGCCCAACCATTAGCATGCGCAGCGCGGACTGCTTTGTGTACTGCTACTGCAACGACGAGCTTCGCGAGAAAATCCGGCTTAGTCTCATGAGTAGTCTCGACCGCAACCTCGCTGACCCGGCGCTGGCGATTCCATTTGCTTCCGAGACGTCGACATCCGTTTTCAACGAGATCGAGTCAGCCCCCAAGGGCGCGGGCACCCGAATCCGGCGGCCCTTGTGCCCATCGCCTTGGTGCACGTAGTAGATCAGTTGACTAGGAAACGGTCCATCTTTATTCGCGTAGACATGAATAAGCGCGGATATCAATAGCGAGTACATCTGCCCCAATATTGCGGTGAAAGAAATATCGACCACCACTATAATTTTAGCTTTTCGCCCCTCCCCATCAATAGGCAAGTTCGGTCCTTTAAGGGTGCGATGCATCTGCGCCAAGCGACGTCCATCGTAAACGTTGTGCCTATGAAAGGCCCGGCCCCGCCAGTTGAGCCCGTGCGCTTCTCAGTCAAGTTGAGCTCGTTCCCATGCATCGTCAGTATGGTTATGCTCATCAATATCGCCTCCATGGTGCCGCCCGGTCTCCTCCTGCATGTTTAAACGAATGATTTTTGCTTGTAGCCCATGAAAGCCTACCTCTCGGAGCCACTTCCGTCGTTTACATCGCCTCAAGACGACACAATTTACCCAAACTACACGTTGTTCAATGCTCAGTCGCTGGCGATTGACCAGGCGTTGTACAACCGTGCTACCATACTGAACGGCTCGAAGTATTTCATCGACGACGTTCACAACGCCCAGGTCCTCCGGCACGTATTGTCTTTGGAGAGCCACCAGGCAATGAGCCGGTCCATGTGCGCGTCGTCCTTCGTCTTGGGTATGCCTGGGCTAATCTACTACTCGCCGCGCCAGCTCGACATGGTATGCGAGCTCGCGGCCGCGTCGAGCGTGAACGTTACGAAATGGGATGGCCAAGGCTCTTGCTTTCACAGCAGATTCCTCACTGTCGAAATTGGCCACGTGTGTGTGTGGCTGACAGCGGGTGGCACCGAATCGTGGGCCCGCACCGCCGAGGGCAAGATGACTATAACGTTCGCTTTCACGGGCGTCCGGTTCTTTGGGTGGCTCTGGATCAAACTCATCTACCGTCTTGCAGTAACAGGCTTCGTCATGTACCGCATGTGGGCGAGCTACTTCAAACACTGCGTAGAGCTCTACGATATGCTTGCCAAACAGGGTCACCGACCGAAAGTCAATGCCTCGAAAGCCACGTGGACCTATGAGGTTGTCCTCGGGGACCCGACGGCCATCATCCTCATGGATCCATGGGTGGCCACTGCCTTTGTCGTCGATATGTGGATGAGCACAAGTAGTGTTGGCATCGCCGTGCTCCGCGCATCCCAAAATGGTGACCTGTACATCATGCTGCTAACCTTCATTTACCTCTCGCGCACGGTTCGTATCGTCGCCGTTGCTTCCGTTTTTCACTCACCGCTCTAGGTGTGGTTTGCCTATTGCGCACTGTGCCTTACTGCGCATTATCTCAAACACTTCCGCAAAGAGCATGCGTTTGCCGAAGTTGATCCGACGGTCGTCGCCGTTGGTGTTGCTGGCTACGGCCCCCTTGTCTCGTGGCTTTCGGGCAACGTCGGGTTCCTCGCGCAAGTATACCAATTCTCCTTCTTTTGTCTCGTGCCGCCAGCGCTGCAGGCCCAGCAGAACGAACTTGCGCCCGGTTGCGCCATGTACACGGTGCTCATCGCGAGTCTGCCACTTATGTACGGCTTTGCCGCTCCATGCCTCGGTCGTGCGCCTGTTGCATGGACAGGATCATATCTATCGTGGCGCGTTGGGGGTTGCAGTCAGCGGCGCCAAGATATCGTTGTAGACTACAGCGACGAGCGCTTCAACAGTGTTAAAAGCCGCTGCATCTTTAGTTTGCTAAGGATGCAGCAATCTTCCCGCAGGCTGCTTGAAGGTCCGCTTATGCACCAGGGTGGGACAATCTACCACCTATTTCACGCGAACCCGCGATATAAACGCTGCTCGACCATCAGTATGCGAAGTACCGACTGCTTTATCCGATGCTACAAGAACGGCGAGCTCGAAGAGAGGCTTCGCCTGAATCTCGTCACTAGTCTCGACCGCAACCTCGCCGACCCCTTGTTGGCGGTTCGCGACGCCAAAGAAGCGTCTGGCACGTACTACAACGAACTTCATCCAAGGAGCAGCGCCCCAGGTACATGGGAGCTGCGACGACCAGCCAAAGCGTCTTGCTGGTGCCTCTAATTCATCTCAAGAAACGAATAGTACTAGATCCGTTGATGCTGCTAGTCGGGAAAGGCAAAACCGCGCCAATCAATTGCGTTCGCGCTCTTGGGGTGGCTTCCCCAAGCAGCCGCCTCCGTTGCTACGAACGCCGCCACATCAGCGGTTAGAGAGGCCCAGTCATCACTGGTAGCTGTGCTCGGTGGTGTTGCCAGCGTGCGGTTCTACGAGACGCTAAGGATAGAGCAGTCTTCCGTACCTACCGGTGAAGTAGCCTCACAGTGCTGAACAATGGCACTTTGAGCAGGGACGGGCACATCGATTCGCGCTAGGTGCGGGCACAAGGCGACTTCTGCCAGTCCTGGTAGATATTGCTCAAACGAGGCACACACAGGAACTATGCTGAAGAGCCTACGCGAGCGTGAGCCATTGCGACCGGCTCAAGATGCGGCACCGAGAGCAGAAGGCATGCAACGGCGGGTGGGACTCGGACAAGAAGGCGTAAAAGGACACGACGTCGTGGGCATAGAGCGCTTTGGTAGCGTCGTCGAACGGAAACTGCCCCTTCCGCAGCTCAATCACTTGGGCGACGACCAGGTCAGCATCGAGCTGCCACAGCAGGGAGAAGTGCCGCACTGAGGCCCCGAGGCGAAGCCAATGCAGCTCCGGCAGTGCGGGGATACGATCAATCTACGGTCCGCGTCAGCGCTGGTTGGAAAGGCAACGGCACTTGTGTCGCGGTATGTAGGACGTAGGCTAGCACGAAGAGCCGGCCGTCGATGGCGTTGGTGACCGTGAGCAGGAGCGGGTGCGGCGCCTGGGACAGACCGGCAAACAGAGCCAAGGCGTCGCGGGCGGCGAAACCCGTGGCATCGAGGCTTCCGTACGCGGCGTGAAGTGCGGCCCAGGCCATGTCGGCCCTGACGGCGCCAGCGTACGCATACCATGTAGCGTTCGCGACGGGGTGTTGGTCGCGATCGTCGCGGGCAAACGTTGCTGCCGAGAGGAACCGCAGTAGGCTGCGCGCGCACACAAGGGGCGTGACGCCTGGCAGCGAAGCCTCTGCGGCTCGGAGTAGAAGCGCCGAGTCGACAACTACGGCGACGAGCGGTGGACAGCGAGGCAGCACCTACACACACCATGTCAACGGCGTGGCGGGTGCCTCGGGCGTACGCTGGAGAGCAGAGCCACGCACGCATCCAGCGTTGGCTCGATACCCGCGATTGTTAGCGTTCGTCGATGCGTTGCGTGCACGAGGGTGCAGGCCACGGTGAACTCGTGGGCACATACGCTGGTCCATGAGGCCACTGACAGGGTGGCGAAGGGAAGCGTTGGCTCAGTCGGTGCTTTGTGCGCGAGACAGCGTTCGTAAAGCACGTTCGGTGTCGGTACGTCCACGGTGGGTGCTAGCAGCCGAGCAACCTCGGGGTGCCAAGCCCATCCCCATGGCACGAAGCCCCCAAGAGCAATCTATGCTTGCTGCCATTCCAGCTTCAGGGGTGAGGACATACCTGCACTAGTGTGTCGTCTGGCGAAAGCGAAGTTGCCGTCTCTTTCTCCGATGGGGTGGGGAGGGGAGGGCTCGGGCGTTCAGGGCCATCGCTAAGCAAAAGGTCGAGAAGCGGTTGTGGTGGCATCTCGGGCTCCCGTCTGCGCTTTCGACTGGAACTGGCGGCATGCTCGTCAGCCATGGATCGGATTTCAGCCCGTATTGGCGCCGGACAGTACATGCAGAGACTAAGGTGCCGCAGCATGTTCTTGGGCACGCCACGAATGGCTTCTATGCTCAAGGGCCCGGCCGCCGGGTTCGACGGCGCCGCGAGTGCTTGCGCTTGCGCATCTGAGCAGTATCGGCAATACACATGATGGTGGAACCCATTGCGCTTCTCTCCTCGGATGTAGTGCGCCCAGACCGCATGCGCGGGCCGGCCAGTCTTCGACTTGTGCGTCGGCGCCATGGCAACGACAAGCGATTGGTCAAAACAAGTGCAATTGCGGTTCTGGATTGGGTCAATCAACAAGGGCCCACCAATCACAAGAAAGATACATTTCGAACCAATCATATCACGCATAGTGGCACCTTGCAAGCCCATTCGCAAAATATAAATTCTTTTTAGCCAATCCAGCTGCTTTCTTCTGAAAATGAACGACGAGAGAGCCATCAAAATCAAAAAACACAGCCAATCCGTTGCAATTTCCGACGCCTTTTTAGCCAATCGTGTGAGGTTGTCATAATTTGTCCAATCCCCGTGCATGCTCGTATTTTCAGCCAATGGGACGGCAGTCTAGGCCTTCTCCTTTCTTGCCCCAGATCTTCGGCCGCAGTTCGGAATCCACCAGCGCATCAACCAGCAGCCAGGATGGCCCGCGGCAAGAAAGCGTCCAAGGGGCCCAAAGAGGGGGCCGAGCAGCAAGAGCGGCTCCTCGACGAGGCCACGTACCGGGAAATGGACCTGCCCCTGGAGCAGGATGGCTTCCGCCGGTCGCCTCAGCAGAAGAAGCAAACTGTGTGGTGCTCCTTCATATGGGTTGGCATCGGCCTCGTTGTCGTGGTTGGCGCCTTCGCAATTCTCAAGGTCTCGCGCCAGAGTGATGAGTTGCCGACAAAGAAGCCTGTCTTCCCGCGACAGTATGAGGCCAGCCTCACATTCCGCATGCCGTACATGAACCTTGTTGAGCCCGTCTTTGTGCACGTAAACGAAGATCTTGGCCTCCAGAAACTAAGCTACTACGGCGGTACGCTGTTTGTTCCGCGGTGTCCGACGTTTTAACGCTGACGCAGGTATTGACGAGTACATCCTCAACACCACGGGTCCGTCGTACCAGATCATCCCGGTCATTGATCAGATCACGTGCTTCAAGGTTGGCCCATCGCCGTTGCAGCACGTGTTCCCCAACATGACAGCATTTGAGCCCATGTATGGCAAATCGGTCATCAACTCGCGCAACTGCTATTCGTGGAAATACTCGGTTGAGGCGACACCTGACAGCCAGGACTATCTCGGCGTCTACACGCTCTACGTCGACGTGGAGACAAACGAGCCCGTCCGATTCCACTTTATCGGGCATAATATCGTGCTGGGTGGAAGCCACATGGATGAGTACATTCTCGACTACGAATACCTCCGCGCGGGGCCGGTGGCTCCCCAAGTCTTCACGTACCGCACAAGCAATATGAACTGCACAAGCCACTCCCCGGACATCTTCGACGTGCCATTGCGCCCTATGGACGATGTTCGTATCAAGATTCTCGGAACATAGCACTTAACATTGCACTTGTAGATGCACTTGCGCATGCCAGATGGTGCACCGAAGCGTGCCGACGCTTTTGCCGACTTCGTCGCGCAACACGAAAAGGCATACCAAGATGACAAGGAGGCAACCCGTCGTGCTGGCATCTTCCACGCCAATGTTCAGTACATCAACTCGGTCAACCGCCAGGGCTTGAGCTACCGCCTTGGCGTCAACCACCTTGCGGACCAGACGCCTGATGAGGTGCGACGCCGCTTCTTTCACGCCAAAGCGCCTCGCGCTCGCGACAATGGGGCGTCCGCTGTCCATGGCCTCTCGAGTACGTCGCTACCGGACGAGTGGGACTGGCGCCTCCACGGCGGTGTGACGCCTGTAAAGGACCAAGGGCACTGCGGCTCGTGCTGGACGTTCGGGTACTGTGTGCTTTTTGTTGATAATTCACCGACTCTCGAGATAGCACAACAGGGGCGCTGGAAGGTCAGCTTTTCAAGAAGACGAACGCGACGATACGCCTCTCGCAACAGAACCTGCTCGACTGTTCGTGGGACGAAGGAAACAACGCGTGCGACGGTGGCCTCGACTACCAAGCATACCGCTGGATCATCAAGCATGGCGGTACTTGCGAACAGCCATGGAGCTTTTAACATACGCTTCTACAGGTATCGAGACAGAGGCGACCTATGGCTCGTACAAAAACCAGCCGGGCTTTTGCCACTTCAATGCGTCGGCGGCCGTCGGCGCCATCACCTCGTTCGTCAACGTATCGGGCGTTGCGGGTCTCAACGATGCCCTGGTGCACGTGGGACCGCTCTCTGTGTCGATCGACGCGGCAATTCCGTCGTTCTACTACTACGCCGGTGGCTACTACGACGACATCAACTGCAAGAGCGGCTTCGATGACCTGGACCACTCGGTCGTGGCTGTCGGGTACACGACGCACAATGGGGAAAAGTACACCCTCGTACGTGCTTTGTGAGGGACTGGTGCGTTAAGAACGTGGCTGCTAGGTCAAGAACTCGTGGAGTACGCACTGGGGCGAGAAGGGGTACATCAAGATCGCCCAGAAAAACAACATTTGCGGCGTCGCCACCATCGCTACCTACCCTGTGCTCCAGTAGCCGTTCATTTTGTTGCGTGTGATTGCATAACCAGTGCGTTGGTCGCTATTGCGTGCGTCGGAGCATCGCAGTGCACTTGTTGAGGCGCAAATCGACCCAGACCGAGTCCGAAGGGCAGGAGTGGGTTACAGGACTTGGTTTTGACAAGCTAAGTATAGCGTTGAGAATCAGTTCTGATCCATGAGAGCCATCGGGGTGCTCGTGGGCGCCCTTGCAGGCGCAGCACCATCCCTTGGTGAAGAGGTAGCCGCCATCATTCGCATTCCACTCGTGAACCACGACCAGCTGCAGTTCTTTGGTACTGTCCTCGTGGGCTCTCCACCTGTACCTTTCCGCGTCATCTTCGACACCGGATCCAGGTAACCTGGCCCAGCCGGTGATTGAATGCGACGGCGCTGCGGTAGTGACGTTTGGCTGCCCAGTGCCCACTGCCGCGCGTGTTCGGGTTCGCAGCGCTACAACGGCTCGGTGTCAACCACGTACGGCCTTCGGATGGTCGGGAGTTCATGCTTTGGGCAGGTACCTTGACGAGCCCGAGAACTTCCAAGCGTACTATGGCAGTGGCGCCGTGGCCGGTCGCCTCTTCTACGACGATGTGGCGCTGCCAGCTCTCGCCCCGCGTACGCTGCGCATGGGCAGCGTCGAGCGACAGGACGAGCGCATCCAGCAGTTCGAGTCGGAGGGCATTGTGGGCTTGGGTTTCCCTGCGCTTGCGTCATTCACAGCACCATCGTTCCTCCAAGCCTTCAACGTAAGCCTCTTCTCGCTGTACATCAGCCCGCTGCCGTCGGACCCAACGCCGTCGCAGTTGATTCTGCACGGTGCGCCTGTCGTTGCCACGGGATTCTCAACGTCCTTCAGGCATTGATCCGGACTTGGAAGGACCCGCGACGACGTGGCACTACGTTTCCCTTGCTGAGGAGCCCTCGACAGGTATGGCACCGCAGCCGGCACCGCGAACGATGTCGTAGCGGGCTTTTGGGCCGTACCGCTTCGCGGCTTGGCAATCGGCAGTGCTTCTGTCCAGCGTACACTGAGCTTTGCTTTAAGGAATTAACCCCTGGCGTAGACAAGGCTTCGATCGCTGTGCTGGACTCGGGCACATCGCTTTTGTTGCTGCCACTGGCAGAGTACGCTGCCGTGGTCACCCAGCTGTGCACCGCCATGGGGGGGTGCGAGGATGGTGCCGCCAGGAGCAGTCTCTCCTGCAGCGACTGCCGCCACGGGGACTTCCCGCCACTCACCTTCACCCTCGGCACCACCGCCTTTACGCTCCAAGGCAGCGACTACGTTCGGTGCGGTCGCGTCGCTTGAGGCTTTGTGATCGCACACGCGTAGGTGCGAGTTCAACACGTGCATGCCACAGATCGACAAGAGCACGAGCTCCTTCATCGTGCTGGGCGACATCTTCATGCGGGTACGTATTCCTAACGGGACATGGTGGCGACGGGGAATAGGCCTACTATACGGCATTCGACGTGACGCACCGGCGCATTGGCCTCGCGTGCTTGAACGACGGCCGCTGCGCCGGAGGGCTCAAGCCGCCCCTCAATCTTTCACCTGTGGTACGAGTTGCGCGCAGCAGGACCGGTGGTGCCATGTCCATAGCTCTCGTGGCTGCTGTACGCTGCCGCGCTGTACACTCACGCCTTCTTTATAACGGCAAGCGGCTTGGGCCTCAAGTGGATAGTCAATCGGTACCAAGCCAGGCCGAAGAGCACGATATGCACACCGCGCCTCGTGTAGCTGTAGGCGCAGGTTAGTGGTTACTCGATCGAGAGTTTTGTCTTCACCGCGTCGAGTGTCGAGGTGCGCAAAGGCGATGGAAATTCCGCCATTATTTGCGTGAGGCCAATGGTCGCTGGAGGGTTCACAAAGAGCAAGGCATTGTGTGCGAAGTGTCATGTGTCGCCGCCTTCGAGCCACAGCACTGACCAGGTGCAACACCACAACGCTGCATGCGCTTCCTTTCGAGCTGCGCCTTGTATCTTCGATATCTGGGGCGTTTGCCTCGCGTTTCACCGCTGCACGCTTTTGTGGCATGCATTACCTTGCGTCCCCAACCACACCAAGAGTTTACAAAGCGAACACTGGCAACGGAATTTAGCCCCAGGATCAAGATTCACTATCGAGTCGACTTCACCTGGTAGGGTGGATCGAGCGAAGGCGTACTTGTGCAGCTCTGTGTGATGCAGAGGGGCACATCAAGACACAGGATGCAAACAGTCGCTCAGAGGTGTCGATACTCACGATCACACAACACAAATATCATTACGGGCCCAAAGTGTACGCTGTGGCACTGTTCATGTTCATAGATAGGTAAGCGATTTGATTTGTCGTACACCAAGCGAAGCACGTGTTGCGTAGGAATCAAGTACGCCACGAGGGCTCATTCGTTAAATAAAGGAGACGTGCACGCTGCCCAGGGCTCTACTTGGACGCCAGTGGGAACTGGTGGGCATTGGCCCAGTTGGCGCGCTTGTGCTGGCGCGACGAGTTGCAGCGGCTCATGTCGGAGGGCACGCGGGCGCCGCGGACGGTGACCTGGGGCGCCGTCATGAACATCTCGAGCACCATCTGCGCGTACGACTTGGTCTCTTGCGTCGAGGACTTGACCATCTTGAGGCGAATTCGAAAATGCTTTGCCCGACCACCAGGATCCCGACCCAGATTGCACCTTTTGGTTGAGCCAATCACCGCGCCAGATTCGTCTGACGCAGCAGGTGCTGACATCCCATTGGCTGGGTGACTTTTCCTTGCGAGCCAATCACAGCGCTGCGACGAATGCGACGGCGCACCCGCGACGTCTCGCGACTGCTCCTTGGCCGCCTGCCAGCGCCAACGTCGGCGGTGCGGTGGCCGCGGGCTTCCGGCCGCTCGGCGGGACGCTCGGCGAAATGACGCGCCGCGCGCTCTGGCCGCGCGTCTCGTGGTTTCGCACAGCTTCTCGGCTTCGATATTCCCTGATTCTGAGGCGACAGGGAGACTCGGTTGAAGTTGCGGTGCGGAGATGCGCGCCCACTTCTGCTGCGAAAGAAAGCAGTACTTGGCTGTGGAAAGAACTTCGCGAACAAGCTCTGATGCCGGTGCTGTGGTGTGGCACCAGAAAAGACTGCAACGAATGGGGGGATTTGGAAGACTGTTGAAGTCTTTCGAGGGCTGGTGTGGGAACTAACCAGGACAGGGCGTGCATGGGCCCGAGAGGCGAGCGTGTTTGGCTCGGGTGTCGACGTGAGAGTCACGGATGAAGGTTGTGTAGGGTCAATGTGCTAGTTGCTGGTGAAGATGCCATTGTAACCGTTGCGAGCTGGTCATCAAACCAACGCACACGATGAAATTGGGCAGCTTCACTCACGTGCATCGTAGCTGCAGTTCCGATTTCTGTGTTCTGGGCTGGCGCACGAAAGCTGCAAGATTGACAAGGACACCGCAGCCTGCCCACTATCCGACTGACTGGGGACATGAAGACCTGGCGAAACATCTATGGTGCCGTACTAACTGGCAACAGAATGACAATTAAACTTGTGTATTGTACGCTCAAGACAATCGTTTAAATGTCAACTGCAGTGACGGCTAGGGTCCACGGAAATTTCCAGATTGCTGTATTAATAACAAATCAAAAGTAGAAATAGAGATCACAGAATCTTCGGAGCCGTCAAGTCAAATGCATTTCGACAGGCATTTGACCGGCTCAATAATCCTTATCTCAAGCCATTCTCAAGCGGCAAAACTCGTACGCAAGACAGCCAAGACGCACTGGTTGGCGCTTTGTGTGCGTCCGTGCAGAGCACCATGCTCATGTGTTGTATAGTGTAAAAGGTTACCGTAGGCTGCTAGTAAGGCGGGAAATTGAACTACTCATCCGATTTACAAACCTATCATATATATTGACTCATTTCTTGTCGCTGGGTCAATATGAACCTATTCAGACTGCTACATACTAGCAAGTAACTAATTATCAATGAAATCTTCTCGTCGCTAAGCCACTGATATCAACCAAACCGGCTGGCTGCAAGAGCCCAAAAATGGGCCAGCACCACTTGCACAGAATGCGGTATGATCCTATTATGCATTAAGGCCTCGCAGCTTCTGGGTCAGCCCGCGCCATTGTATGCAAACAACGATCAAGGCCCGATGACGACGACCCATTCCCGTCTTCGGCGTTTCGTTTACACCCCTCCGACGATAGGTAGGGGTTTTGCATGTAAATCCAATCAGAAGTAACTTTTGGCCTCCGATGAAATCATGTCGTAATAAATGGCAGCACTCTCAGCATGCAAGCCTTCCGATTCAGCCTCGCTCGAGATGACCCTGCATCCCACTGCCTTTGCATGATTTATTATTGCAAAACGAACTTGATTATATTCAATACAAAGGGAGTTACTGTACACATTTTATCAAGTGGGGTGAAGGGTTAGGGAAGCTAAAGTACCACCGAAGACAATTAATGCACCAGACAATTCATTCTCGTTTTGACCATGGCCGCCGCACGTGCAATTCAGATCATCACCTTCGATGCTTCCAAGGATCATCCAATTACGATCCATGACCAAGCGCTGAAGGAGATAGTCAATCGCATTCCTGACAGCATTGGGATTGTCCCCATCGCAGTCTCCGGTAGCAGCCGTGTCGGCAAGTCGTTTTTCCTCTCTCTCTTGCTTCGCTATTTGGGCTACGTCGACCAGCATGATACACATTCAGACAACAACACATTTGCCTGGGCGACCGAGGCCGGCAACTCTCTTTTGGGCAATGCAAAGGAGCGGGACGGCTTCTCGTGGCGTCAAGGCGATGACGGTCATACCCATGGCATCTGGATGTGGAGTGACCCGTTCATCGTGAAGCGGTCCAACGGCCAAAAGGTTGCGATCTTGTTGATGGACACACAAGGCTTGTTTGACGCCGACCAAGACCCCAGGCTGGACACGATCATCTTCGCCATGAGCACCATCTTGAGCAGTTGCCACATCTTCAACATGAAAGGCATGCTCGCGGCAGACCAGATGCGCAACTTGACCGTCTTTGCAAACGAGTACGTTGACCTTCACCATTGTGTTGCAGTCGCTAACGGCTCGTTGTACATAGTGCTAGAACCGAGCGCGCCGCTGGTGTCGCCCCATTCCAACAGCTGCACATCCTTGTGCGCGACTACGACAATCACGCTACAGAAGATCCCATGATAAATCAACGCACAATGCAAGCGGCCTTTGAGAAGAAGTTCACTGGCAAAGTGATGACCAAGCTCTTGTCCACTTTCCAGCGTGTTTGCTTCGAGGGACTGCCGAACCCGGGGAAGGCCGTTGCCAAGCCGCTTGGCAAGAAAGAAATCGAACTGGACAACATCGACGACGATTGCAAGATGCATCTCACGTACTACATGCGCAAGATTGTTGACACCGCTCCGCCAAAGAAGCTCGGCAACGGGGCTTCCTTGACGAAGAACGAGCTGTACTTGTGCATGAAGCGGCAGGCAGATCTGCTTCAGACTCGCAACGCAGTAGCAGCGGCAGCGGAAGCTCAAGCACTCAACAAGAGCATCCACTGCGACCGTGCAGTCAAGACGTACGAGACCCGCATGAAGGACGACCTTGACGGACGCCCGGTGCTTCCCCTCCAGCTCGCTGTACTTCACAACCGAGCCAAAGCCATCGCGAATCAATTTCTCGACGCTGCGTACGCACCGTTTTCATACCCGTTCTTTGGCACTCACCAACGTTTGTTAGAAATGTGGCTCACTGTGAAATTGAAGACCGCATCGAGGTGGCCTTCGAGCACATCAAAGAACTAAACCGAGCGCGTCTTGAGTCGAAGCATGCTCAGGAAGCGCAACAAAAGGCTATGAACGAAGTTCGTGTTGCCCTTGAAGCGGCACAGAAGGCCCAAGAGCAGGCAGCTAAGGATGTAGCGGAGCGGGCCAAAGCGCAAGCAGCCAAGGAAGCCGTCGAGAAGGCGCAAGCCGCCAAGGAGGCCGCCGAACAGGCTCAGCGGGCGAAAGAAGCTGCAGAGCGGTTGCAGGCACAACGAGAAGCTGTGGAGACTCAACGCACCCAGCCCACCTTGATGGAACGCATCCCTTGGGCACCCATCGTCACCGGCGGCTTGGCGCTTCTGCAACTTTATCTCGACCGCAGCTCAGCGGCCAAGGAAGAACCACCGGCAAAGTCGCGTCGTAGCTACGTATACCGGCGCAACTCGTCCTCATCGAGTTCGTCCGGCTCCAGCACGGACTCATGCTCGTACAGTGCGTCGCATGGCAGTGACTGGTGGCCCCAGGGCACCTCTTTCCACAACGAGCATTGGGACTGCGACGACGCCTCGCCTTACGATGACCTCCGGTACGAGTACGAATAGCCACTGGTGCCAAGGCGGGCGACGCCTTTGCCAATAATACTTATATAACACGGTGGAGCCCGTGCTCCAACTACTTGCAGTGCTCCCCTGCCACGGACCGGGATATGTCCTCATTGCCCACCTCGTCCTTGCAACAAATACTTTGGACCTGCTACCACAGCACAACGCTTGCGATAGGTTTGTGTGAATTGCGTATCGTCCTCTTCTATACACTGCATCCGCCGCATCGATCGCAGCGTCCGAGCCAACTCCCTGGAGGGCATGTTCTCAAGGACCCCAGCTCTTTAAAAGCTTGACGCCATCTTTGCCGGTACAAGTCCTATCCCGTTGCCATCGCTATGTATTTTGCTTTGCTTGTCCCTGGAAGCGCTTTGAGTCACATTGCCAAAGCCCATCTTCGTTTCTTCACCCTTCGCCAGGCGCATGGTGGAATGGCGGCGCGGTGGTCGCCGACAAGAAGCCGAGAAGAGCGCAATAAAATACTTTTGACGCCTTGGAAAAAAATTAGGATACCGCACTTACGAGAACGCATATTTTATTTGAGCTTGAGATGATTAAGTGCGAGGCGTCAATGACGAGGTGTGGGGACTTCCTCGCACCTAATCGAGTGCGACCGCGCTGACGCCTGATTTACAAACCAGCGACGGCAAGGAGGCAAGGATGGCGGCCGCAGGCAAGAAGCATCGGCGCGAAGGCGAGAAGGTCTGGTGCCCGGACCCGCGCAATGTGTGGCAACTGGGCTCGATCGTCGAGGACGATGGCGAGTCGCTGTTCGTGCTCACGCCGGACGACAACGAGGAACACAAGTTTGCGGTCACACAGACGCACCCGTTCGACCCCTCGCACGCGCAGCTCCTGCCGAACGTCAGTGACATGGACAACTTGCACGAGGCGCCGCTGCTCGATCTTCTTCGTCGGCGCTACGAGCAGGATCTCATCTACACGTTCACCGGCGATATTCTGATCAGTATCAACCCGTACAAGAATATCCCGTTGCTCTACAACTTCCCTGAGATCGACTCCCTCAGCAAGCAAGAGAACCCGGCTCCCCACGTCTTCGTGACCGCAGATGGGGCCTATCGCGCGCTGCAGAAGGACGGTAAGTGCCAGTCGATCCTCGTCTCGGGTGAATCTGGCGCTGGTAAGACGGAAGCCTCCAAGTACATTATGCGGGTACACATTCTCCTCCCCCGTTGGTCCCGTCACTCATGGAAGCATCCTAGTACTTGGCGAACATCAGTCAGTCGGGGAAAGGTGCTGCCGGTGGCGGGTCGTCAGTCGAGCAGTGCGTCCTGCAAAGCAACCCGCTCCTTGAAGCTTTCGGCAACGCCAAGACCATTCGCAATGACAACTCGAGGTACAGCGATGCTTTCGCGACTACGGGGCTCACCCGAAGGCCAGTCGATTCGGCAAGTTCATTAAGATCAACTACAACCGGAACGGCACGATCTCGGGCGCGAGTACGAGCCACTTCCTGCTCGAAAAGTCGCGCATCGTGGGCTGTGCCGAAAACGAGCGCAACTACCACATCTTCTACCAGATCTGCTCCGGTCTTAGCGCCGATGAACGCGGTACGTCCAGCCGCACGTCGTTACGCCGGTCTCACTGCTGAGCCAGCGGCGCTGTTCATCACCAAGGCCGAAGACTACGACTACCTCAACCAAGGCAATTGCATCACAGTGCCCGAAGTCAACGATAAGAAGTGCTTCAAGGAGCTTGTCGACGCCATGGCGATCATGGGTATTTCCGCCGACACAAAGCAAACCATCTTTGCCCTCGTCGCTGCTGTCATGCATATGGGGAACCTCAAGGTACGCGCGCCGCTGCTTGCCCGTCCATGACCCTCTGCATCTCTAGTTCAATGAGAATGCCAAGAACGAAGCGCAGTGCGCCGATTCGACACAAGTGAACCAGCTGGCGTCGCTGATGAAAGTTACGCCCAAGGACCTCGAGTTCGCTCTTTGCATGCGCACGATGAGTGCCGGCAAGCGGTACGTGGCGGGTAACGACGGAGGTGACACCGTCGCTCGCATAGGGGGAGTGTGGCGGAGATCGCGCTGTCGGCTGTGGACGCCATTAAGTCGCGCAACGGCCTCGCCAAGGCCATCTACTCGGCGCTCTTCGACTGGCTCGTGGACCAGATCAACAAGGCGACGGCGCAGATCACGGGTGCGGCCACAGAGCGCGTCATGGAGGGCTCCGCCGGGCGCTTCATCGGCATTCTCGACATCTTTGGCTTCGAGATCCTCCAAGTGAACTCGTTCGAGCAGCTTTGCATCAACTACACGAACGAAATGCTACAACAGCAGTTCAATGAACACGTGTTCGTGTACGAACAGGAGGTCTACGTGGAGGAAGGCATCGACTGGAGCAAGCTCTCGTTCCAAGACAACATCCCGTGCCTCGAGCTCATCGAGAAGAAGCCTCTCGGCATCCTCATTCTCCTCGACGAGCAAGCCATGCTGGGCCAGCGCGGCTCGGACGACAAGTTCATCCAGAAGTTGCACCAGACGCACGAAAAGCATCCGAACTACATCAAGCCCCGCTTCGGGAACGAGCAGTTTATCCTCAAGCACTACGCCGGTACGTAGCTCCTCCGTTCCTGTTAAACGCGCACCGACACGAGATTCTAGGCCAGGTGACGTACACAGTTGCGGGCTTCCTTGACAAAAACAACGACTCGTTGCACAACGACCTCATCGAGCTCATGAACAGCAGTTCGCTCGAGCTGCTCAAGGCACTCTTCGCGACGCCGGCGCCGGCCAAGGACGAGGGACCCAAGCTCAAGCGCGCTTCCATGACGAAGATGACGGGCACCATGACGGTCGGCCGCAAGTTCCGCGAGCAGATGGCCGAGCTCATGACGCAATTGCACACGACGCAGCCGAGCTTTGTGCGCTGCGTCAAGCCCAACAACATCCGCTTCCCCACGGGCTGGAACGCTGAGCTCATTCTGAACCAGCTCATCTACCTCGGCGTCATGGAGACGGTGCGCATCCGTCGGTCGGGCTTCCCCGTGCGCCGTACGTTCGACGAGTTCGTCGACAAGTACAAGTTGCTCGTGGCCGTCTACTCGGTGCGAGCCAAGAAGGCTGCGACGACCAACAAGGAAAAGTGCGAGGTGCGTTGCCCGCCGTCGCCGCCTCAGCCCACGAACGCCCGTAGATGATCCTGAGCCAAGCGCTCCAGCGCGAGAACTGGCAGCTCGGCCACAAGAAGGTGTTTATGCGCGACTCGCAGTTGCGGCTGCTCGATGCCGTCGTACGCAAGGTTCGCGTCGACGCCGCCATCACGCTGCAGAAGTACGCTCGCCGCCAGATCGCGCGCAAACGGTACCTCCTTACCCGTTCACCGGCGCCTCATCCGCCTCTAGCTACGCTAAAGCCCGCGCCGGCGTCATCCAGCTCCAAGCACTCGTCCGCATGCACCAAGCTCGCCGCCGCTTCGTCGATTTGCGCCGGCGCATCACGAGCCTCAATGCGCACGTGCGCAAATGGCTCGCGCGGCGCCGCTACGTGCGTGTGCGCGCGGCCATCATCCGCGTCCAAGCCCGCGTGCGCGGCCGTCGGGCGCGCAAGGTCTGCGGCTGCTTTCAGCGTCCTCGAAGCTCATCGTACGTAGCTCGTTGCGTACATGCGAGCGGCGCCCAAGGCGGCGACGACCATCGCCAAGCACATGCGCCGGTACTTGGCGCAGAAGCACTTCCGCCACCTCAAGGTGTGCGCGACCAAGATCGAGAGTACTGTGCGCATGTTTGTGGCCCGTCGTCGGTTCCTCCGCCTGCGCAGGGCCATCGTGCTGCTCTCCAAGAACATCAAGCGCTTCTTGACGCATCGGCTCTATCAGCGCAAGAAAGCGGCAGCAATCGCGCTCCACGCTGTCGGCCGTGGCTTCATCGCGCGTCTCAAGTACGGCAAGAAGGCCCGGCTCCGTGCGCAGCTACGGGCGCGCGCGCAGACCACAATCTCTCGGTACGGCCGGCGTAGTGTGCCACCTCACATAATGTAGGATGGTGCGGGGCTACCTCGGGCGCCTGCACTACCGCCAAGCGAAGCGCTACATCGTTCTTGTTCAAGCCCGCGTTCGTGCGAACCGCGTGCGCACAGCGTACCTGCAGGGGCGCCAGGCCACGATCAACTCGCAAGCGATGATCCGCCGGTCGCTCCAGCGGCGCAAGTTCTTGAAGGAAAAGCGTATGGCCACGCGGCTGTGCGCCTTTGGCCGCATGATCATCGCGCGCCGACAGTACCTTGAAGCCAAGCGGCGCATCGTCATCGTCCAGTCGCTCGTGCGCCGCTACCTGCAGGGCAAACAGTACGGCGGGGTCCGTCGGACGGCAGCTCACAAGCGTTGTGCGTAGCTACCGCAACATTCGCAAGCAGTTTGTCAAGCTACAGGCGTGCTGGCGCCGCAAGAAGTGCGTTGCCGCGTACGCCCACGCGCGCCGCGCCGTGATCACGATCCAGTCCTTCGGCAAAATGATCCCGGCCCGCCGTACGCTGCTGGCATCTCGCCAGGCAGCGACGACTCTCGCGGCTTACATGCGCATGTACCTCGCTCGTCGCAACTACCTGCGCACCAAGGGCCACATCGTCAAGATCCAAGCGGCCGTGCGGCAGTGGCAGGCGCGCAAGTTTTACAAGCAGCAGGTCCGATACATCGTGCTGGTGCAAGCGCGCTTCCGATCGCGTACGTCGTTGCCTGGGACATCGCAATGGACGCTCGTACTCCGTAGGGCTGGCGCGAAAGCTCATGGACAAGCAGCGGCGCGGGATGATGCGCGTCGTGCTTGTGATCAAGAAGTACCTCGCGCGCATTCGCCTCCAGAAGAAGATCCAGCACATGTTTGCGGCAGCCCAAGCGTTCGACCTCACGACGATTCTCCGCTTGAGCCAAGACAAGGACATCCCGAACAGCACGCTCGTCCGCGGTAGGTTTTGCTTGGGCGCTGTCAAGACTCATGCGTGGGTAGTCCGCGACAAGTCGAACCACATGCGGTCGCTCGTGCACATCGCCGCCATCAACTGCGACCTCAACCTCGCGCGCTTTGTGCTGAGTGAGATTCCCAACATGGAGGACCAGGTCGTGTCCAAGGACACGCTCGGGAACACGCCTCTGCACTACGCGGCGCGCCTCGCACATCTCGACATGGTCAAGCTGCTTGCCAAGATCGCCAACCGCATTCAGGCGCCGCCACCGGCACCGACCAACGGTAGCAGCACCGCGGCGGCGTCGCCGGCCAACACGGACCCCGCCGGCGCACTGCGCAAGCACTCATCGTTCGGCACGCCGCGGTCACCGGCCGTCGCGCTGCGATCGCCGTCGATGGGCGGTCCTGGCGGTGTGCCGCCGACGCCGCAGCAAAAGCGGCAGCGCCGCCTCGTGTCGAGTGCGTCGACGATGCCCGTGACTACGACGGCGCCCGTGGAACTTCCACCTGGTGCGGGGGACACGCCGTCTTGGGCCTCATGCGACCGACGTAGACACGACCAAGGTGCTCAAGGCCGGCCCGCTGCGCATGGCGAGCGGCTCCAAGATGGCCTCGAAGCGGCATGTGGTGCTGGACCCCGTGGCCATTGCGGCGTACAAGTCGGCGTCGGACCGCGTAGGCGGCGAGCGCGGCGGCGTGGGCGCTCATGGCTCCGTTAGATTCCCGTGAAGGTGCTGGAGCTCGGCGATGCGACGTTGCGCCGCGCGTCGACGATCGAGCACTGTTTCGAGATCATTTCGCCGCGCCTCAAGAGCCACACGAACCTCTCGGGCGTGCTGTCGTTTGTGGCCGACACGGAGGCTGAGGTGCATGAGTGGATGCTAGCGCTGCGCGACATCATGGGCGTTCGCATCGCGACGACCGTGCCTCCGAACCACAACATGATCTGCATCGACGTCGCCCAGCGCAAGGAGTTTGTCAACTGCCAAAACAACCACCACGAAGCGCCGCTGCACCTAGCCGTCCAGAATTGCGAGGACGAGGGCTTTGAGGCCGTCAAGACGGCGGTGTGGCTCATTGAGAACGACGCCGACATAAACGCCAAGGACCAGCTCGGCAATACGCCGCTGCACTACGCTGTCATCGAGGAGCGCGACGACCTCGTCGAGACGCTGCTCAAGAAGGGCGCGCTCACGACAATTCGCAACAACAGCGGCGACACACCCGTGGACCTTGCCACCGACGACGCCACGCGCGAGCTGCTGGCGCCGGGGGCCGTTGTCGTCGTACGTGGCGCTGCATGTGGCCGCCCTCACGCGCGTTGTAGATGCCAGCCGACCGCTCTCTGCTGCCGCGCCCATCGGGACCGCTCAAGGTCCGCGACGGCACGTACGTTTCGGTGCTCCTTAGCGCTGTGGCGATCGCTGGCGGTGTCATGCAGACACCCCACTTCCGCATCTACTCGATGGACACGCGGCGGGCGGTCGTGGACACGCCACAAACAACGCCCGACGCACTCATTCAAGACGGGCCAAGCCTCTGGTTCGGCAACACGTGGCACCTGCAAGTGCCGCTAGAGCACATGACGGAGGGCTGCGTCGCGGTCTTTGAGCTGCTGCGGTACGATTACCACACGGACGGCCCCGAGGTGTTCTGCTGGACGTTCTTCCGCCTCGATCTCAGCCGCATCACGAGCGCGCCGCTGACGTTTGAGATGTACTCGCCGCCCGTGGACCCGTACTCGCAGATCCTTGCGCGCATGCCCGGTGACTCGTTCTTTCAGGCCGAGCTCAACATCTCGCTCTGAGCCGCCAACTCGTCGATGTGGCAACTGTTCCAGTGTTAAGAAATCTTTAACCCAACCATGCGAGACGCGGACGGCGGGGCATGTAGAGTACCATATGCATGCGCGCCAGAGCTGCAGTCGGTGTATTGCGCCGGTGGCCGCGAAAGCTCCCGCGGTGGACACTTGGGAGGCCCCACGAAAAAGTCTTTTTGTCCAATCCGATGCGAGAACGGATGAAAAATTAGGTGCATTTCAGCCAATGGATGGGCAAGAGGAAACGGCCAATCGTTTGCGCCAATAGATTTCTCCAGCAGGCGACCCACGATGGAGAGCCCGCCGCCACCATCGCCGCCGCCCATGGACGAATCGCAGACACAAATGCCGCTGGACATGATGCTCCCACTGCAGATGCCTCTTGAGATGGCTCAAGCCATGAGCGACGCCGACGACGCCAGTGCAGCCAACAACACCAACACTGAGGCCATGCTGGAGCTAGCAACGGAGCCGTCGGACGCGCCCGTCCTTTTGGACACAGTGCTGCCGGAGGCTCCACTGGGTCCAGATGTTGACTTTGCTCACGTGCTGCACACAAACGACCTCATCGACTACTCGTCAAGTAGCCACATCCGTCGGCGCGGCGCCGAAGTGCGCCTCGTGCCCGTCGCGCGATACTTTCCGCTCGTGCCGCCTCCCTCGTACCAGCCGCCCGGCAACGCAGCCAAGTCCATCCACCAGCAAGTGGCGCTCCGGATCGCGTTTATGCGCAACAATCGCCCGACCAAAGATGAGCTCCTCGAACTCAGCGCGCACACGGGTCTGCCCTGGCTCGAAATCGCTACGTGGTTCAAGGGCGAGCGCTGGCGCCTGCGCCGCACGGGTGGCATCGTGGCCACGGAGGGCGGTCGGCCGACGCCCAAAGCCTGGGCGCTCATCATGGAGGGCATTCCCGAGGAGACGCCACCCACGGCCGCCACGGCAATGCAGAAGACCATCGCTACTCGCGCCAAGGAAAAGACCATGCTGCGAAAGAGTTTAAGCAAGCGGCAAGTCGACCGCAGCGTTGAGTGGGCGGTAGGCGCCTTTGGAGAGGCCCCGCGGCCCACTGTACTCGCGTAGGCCCAACTTGGTGAGACGCTCGACCCCAAGGAGCGCGAGTTTCGCATCGGGGCGTTGGTGGACCAGCTCGATTTCCGCGGGCGCCAAGAGTTCCGCAAGGTCGTTCTTGCTGAGCCTAGCCTTGGGCTTTGCAACAACACGTCGTTCAAGACGCGCAAGTCCTGCGCCGACGCCACATGCTCCCGCGAGGTCGTGACCGCGCGCGCCGACCAGGCGTGGGCCTTTATGGAGTCACGGTTCGGAGCTGCCAACCACGAAAGCCAAGAAAAGTATGTGGACGATGGTACGTGCGCCAGACTGAGTTTCTGTTCTCTGACACGCGGACAGAGGGCAAGGTCTT
This sequence comes from Achlya hypogyna, assembly GCA_002081595.1. Taxonomy (NCBI): domain Eukaryota; phylum Oomycota; class Saprolegniomycetes; order Saprolegniales; family Achlyaceae; genus Achlya; species Achlya hypogyna. Next base: position 32,702 of record JNBR01000625.1, read on the forward strand.
GCTCGACGCAAGCCTTCTGGCGGGTATGGAATGCATGTTCCTGCGGCATCGAGACTACTTCATGGCGCTTGTCCACCGCCTCAAAGTTGCAGGTACGTGGTCTTGAGCAAATTCAGGTCCAAGAGGTATCCTCTAGACTACTTTGAAGAGCTTGCAGCTCGGCCAAGCAAGCGCGCCCGAGTTGCCGACAACGAGACCAAAGAAGCGGACGAGGGTTAACTTAAAGTAAGATTTCGTTGTGACAACTCTGGGTGAGCACTTTGCGCGGCAAAACGACACAGTTGCGGACAATGATCTCGGGCGCGCACACGACCGACGTGCCGAAGATGGTCACGTCGCGTGGGATGCCTGTGTCGGCGCCAGTGGCCTTGGCCGGTGTGTCGTTGGGCGGCTCGCCTTCGATGCGCGCCCACTCACCCACCGTGCAGTTCCAGCCAAGGATGGAGAACAGGATACAAGCATGGTCCCGGACGGTGGCGCCAGCCAGCACGATCGAGTGGGCGACACGAACTCCGCGCCCGATGTGCACGCCCGCGGCAATGACGACGTTGGGACCAAGCTTGGCGCTCGGATCGATCGTTGCACTCGGGTCAATCACCACATTGCCTAATATACTGCAGTAGTTTGCACTTTCTAGAAAGTGCTAAGTACCTTCAATGTGGGGCGAGAGCTTGCCGCCCGTGGAAGACAGAAGCGTTGGGTCGACGTATCGGTACCGCTGCATGTAGAGCTCCGAACACATGACGGCCATGCCGGGCGTCTTGATTTGGCACCAAAAGTCACCCGTCTCGTACACGTACAGTTCTTGTTGACCAGCCATGGGAATCAGGATGTCCTGCTCGAGGCTATTGGATGGTGCGGATGAGGACCGGTGTCATGAGCCTTGGGACGCACCGGAGAGCATTTTCACACTCGTAGAAGAGAGGTTTGTACGGGAATCGCGGCTGACTGCGACTCGCCTGCGCTTTGCGCCGCGCAGCTGCGCGTTCGTCTCCAATGTCCATAATTCGTCCGAGCAGCTTGATGTTAAAGAGGTAGATACCGCAATTGATGAGATCGCTGACAAACGTCTCGGGCTTTTCGGCCCAGTGCACAACTTCGCACATGTCGTCGGCCACGATGCAGCCGTACGTTTTGGCTTCGTCCGGGAAGACACGCTTTCCCAGCATCGTGCATGACGCATGGGTTCGAAGGTGCTGGTAGACCATGTCCTGGAGTGGAAAGCTGCAGCAAATGTCATAATGCAGCACAAAGAGCATGTCGGGCTGGCCAAGCATGATCTCATCAAAGAAGTAGCGGAGACCACCAGCAGTACCAAGCGGCTCGCGTTCCTGTAGGTACCGAATCGGTACGAGGATTTCGCGTGTTACAATGTCAAGGAACCGAGCAAAGAGGCCCTCGTCGTGGCCGCCGATGAGCAAGATCTCGGCCATGTGGGGCACTTTGGCGCAGGCCTCCACATGGTGGTAGAGCATCGGGCGTCCTGCGATCGGGAAAAGTGGCTTGGGCTGGTCCATCGACAGCGGGCGGAAGTACCGGTCCTCATGGCCGCCCACGAGGATCACCGCCTTCACCTTGGGGTGGCCGCGGGTCATGATGGTGTCGGCCTTCTTTTCTCTCACGCCCAATCAGTACCGTGTCTATGGCCAGGCTTGGGCCAATCACGCGATCAATTTCATCGTGACGGCGAAGCGTCACGACCTCTCACAAAGCATATCTTATTAAACTAAAAGTAGCGTATACATACGTAGAGGTACTTCGAGGCACAAACAGGCACAGGCGGTCACGCCCTCATGTATGCTGACGAGCTCGGTGCCTTTGGCGGGGAATGCATTGCATAGTCTTGCCTTCCCATTCCCGTTGATAGTATCTATCGACCCTGGCGTCCCTCGAGGCCCTTCGAGAAGGCGTCAGGGTCCTATCGGTGAGAGCCATTCATGCTGTGAGCTCATAGACAATGGAAGTGATTGATGGTGTAAAACTTTAAGTGATGAGGAAATGGAGCAAATCAGGAGTTGTGCCAGCAGCCAGCTCTTGACGTACGTCATCGTAAACAATGGCATTCGTCGAGATAGTTCACTTCATGCTGCTGAGCATCATGAGGATTCTGTTTGTCGGAGGTGAACCCCAAGGGAGAATGGGAAAGGTAGGTGATTTGGATTCTGTGTGCAGAAAATTTTTAATTCGTCAAGTGCACCTTCAGACAGGAGACAACCGCTGAACTGCGTTGGGAATTTCGGCCTTCTCACTCGAATCGACGCGCCAAGGAAGCGCTTTCTCTCTGGACGATGTCAACTGCTGATAGCAATTAGATACACATGACTATGTACTCCTCCAGACTAATTAAACGACTCTGGTTGCGAACGGATCAGAATGGTCTGGGTGCACCACCGACCAGACACGACCAGAATTGCCTGAGGAGCCGTTCAGTCATTTGGCAACACACCAGTGACGTCGGCGGAATTCGTGAAGCACCATTATGGGTGATTTTGAGCCGACACAAATATTTAAACAGTAGCCCAGGTCGATCAGACTGGATCACCGATTGCTGCCAGAGCCACAGCCCAGCTAAATGTCGATAGAATCCTCGCGCATTCTTCACGAATCTATGTACACTGGTACTACGCTCTGGAAGGTACTACGTAGTAGTAAAAGTGCGCAGCGTAGCACCGAGCGACGTCCGTAGCATCAACACAATCGCCCAGCGCAGTGGTCGGATCACGTTTTCGAATATCCTTTGAAAATTAATATCTAATCGATGCTGTCCGATTGTGACCAATATCGTCAGAAATATACATTTTTAGAGGTCATGGCGCAGCCCATCCTGCTGCTCCTGGCAGCGCCACCGCTCGGGGTCTTCGCCGTCGCGGCTGCGGTGTTTGATGCACCGCCTGTTCTCGCGGGTCTCCTCGCCCTTCTTTCAGCATTCGTCTGGAGTGATGCCTGGTACTTCATCAAAATGGCCATCTACCAGGTTCACGTGCTGCTGCTGCCGGAGCCATCGAGGCCGCGCCTCGACTTGTTCGACTCACACGTGCGGCACGATCGCGTCGGCCTCACGGATATCGACCGCAACGGTCACTGCAACAATGCGCGGTACCTGCGCGAATGTGGCTTTGGGCGGCGTGACCTCTGGAAGGCCAATGGTGTCTGGGCTGTCGTGCGCAGCGTCGGCGGCAATCTCGTCGTCGCCGCACAAACCGTGCGCTACCGTCGTGAGCTTTCGCTCGGGCAAGCCTACGCGCTGGAGTCACGAGTCCTGGCATGGGATGACGCAGCATTTTACGTTGAGCAGCGGTTTGTTACGACGGGTGCCGACGGCAAGGACTTTGTGCACGCGATCGTGTACGTCAAGAATCATGTGCTTGGATCCAAGCGCCCAGCAGACCTCGTCGCTGCTGTCGCACCAGGCACCATGGCTCCGATGATCCCTGACGAGATTCGTCTGTGGAATGAGGCCAACGCGATCTGCAGCGCCAAACTACGCCCAAAGAAGCTCTGAACAACACTAGAATGGACCAAGCGCTGGCAGCATGGCGCACAAATGCCTCATCAAGATAAATAGATGTGTTTCCCTTACGACTCTACCCTAACAACCTACTGACATCGTCCATCTTACGCATCGTCGTCGTCCTCGTCTTCGTCCTCCTCAATCACCTTGGTGAGGGCCTTGTCCTTCGGTGCCGTGAAGAGCGCAACCGTTGGCTTGATCGAGAACGCCTTCTTCATGAACATCATCTCCTGGATGATGTCAAGCGTGTCTTCGTCCGACCCAATGCACAGAAAGTTGGAGAGCGCGCGATGCGCCTCGTTGAAGCTCGTGGCCGGCTGCAGCATCTTCAGGTTGAGCGTGTCCATGGCGGTCGTAAGGGAGTGCTGCGTCTATGGCCGATTCCGAAATGACCCAACGAAGGCCCTGGCTGAGATTACCCATCGCCGTCAACCCCAAAATTATTCGAGTGTCACAATCTCCTGCGTTTTCCCAGAATCGTCCCATTCAGCACGTGCAATCTCCACAGCGTCCCCGCCCCCGCCCCTGCAAACACGTTTTTCACCCGTTTGACGCCTTTTAACGTTCGATATTCGATGTGAATGCGATTAACGCATGGGTTCAACTGGGTCGTCGGGTTTAACCAAGTTGACGAGACACCACCAGCGAAACCCCGACAGCGGTGGAAGCACGTACAGTACATAAATACAAACACCGATGAACCCATGCAACCCAGCACAGCAGTTGCCACCCCTTGCTAACGCTATGCGAGCTCGCTTCGTCAACATGGTTATCAATTCCTTCAGTGGACCGTTTCGACGCCGGCTGCCAGGCTCCGGCGATCTCCTGTGCCTCGGGCGATGGAGCGACAGTCTTGGGAAAGACGGCGGAGAACCCATGGTTGGCGTCGGCCAGGACATGTCCGATTTCCGCCCGAGCGATGTGGCATAGAAGGCCTCGGCGCAGTCGTTGAACTTGCGGATACCAAGGGACACAGTGGGACGAGGCCCGACAAAGAGCGCCGTGCCCCGCGCTACAAAGCGCAAGAGAGCGGCCGCCAAAGTGCGCCGCGGGTGATGACGGAAGCCACCAGTTGTGCGCTTTCTGAACGTCATAGGGGAAGGGGTATGACATGTCAGCACGGCCGGAGCCAATGGCCGCGTGGAGCGGTCGATGTCACATGGGCGGCTGCTGGGGGCGTGCGCTGAGGCGCTGCAACGTGGGCGCCGCAGTTGGCGGTGCTTCGCGGGTGGTGAACGCTGCGGTGGCGTTGGCAGTGGCGTTCGCGGCGGCGTTCGCCGGGGCTGCGGTGATGAGCTGCATACGAGGTGAGAGGCGTCGGGCGTTGACCGAGACACGACGTTGCAGTTATCCACCGGCACTGGATACAAGCGAGGCGGTCGGGTGATCATTGCTGCGCGTTGGTAAACAAGGTACAAATGGGGCCGCGCCTCTGAAGGAACGTCGACAAGAAGGGAACTGTGGTGTCGCACTCGATGCGCTGCAAGAAAGTTGCAGGGTGCCGCGGCCGTCGGTGAAGTCGGCCCAGGCGACGCAGCATGAGGCTGTCTGCTACTAACTATCGGTTGCTTCTAGTTATAATAGTGCCTGCCTCGCGCACCCGAGAAAGGACGACGTAAAGACAGCCATCGTAGAAGATTATCGGCGCAGACAGGGAACGCGAGATCGTTGAATCGCAGCGTCTGGCGGCCAGTTGCCAAAGGACAGGGAGACGGCGCATACATTCTTCGACTTCCACATCGCATACACACGGGAACCTGAATGTCCGCGGTCCAGCGTTGCTGGTGTGTCATACTGCCAGCTCATGCCGCAACCAGCGCCAACTGGCACCGAGCCGAAAGGCATTGGGGCAGCTACAGCCGCAGCAACGCCCCCTCTTCTGACCTGGGACCTGCTTTCTCACTAGAGTACAGACGCACTCCGATTTCTGATACCGCTCGACCGCTACCCACGAGTGGCGCATTCGGTAGGCCAGCGATACCTTAGCCTACCGTGGAGTAGCGGACGATCGGCGCTTTAGAACGCATTCATCCAGGGCTCAGCCGTGACTCGAGTCCATGCTGCTGTCAAAGTACGCATCGTTACGGGCATGGCCTTACGGCCCTCTTCCATGACTTCCATGCAAGGAAGGTGGTCGTAGACCACGTCTTCCCAGATGTCGCTGGGACCTTCGAGGAGGGCTTGGTTGCTTGGAGCCGCCGTCGCCTCTATCGTTGCCGCCGTCGAGCGGTCTCCATGTATCGCGATGTGATTGGCTGGTGGCTTTTGCTTTGGCCAATCCCATGCGAAGGCGTTGCGAAAATGCCACATTTTCAGCCAATGGCCTTTCGGAAATAGTTGACCACAGGGACGCAGTCAGTTGGGAGACAGCAACACGACGATGAGCATCAAGCTGCGCGATTTGATCCGGAACGTCCGCGCGTGCAAGACGGCCGCAGAAGAGCGCGCCGTGATTGCGAAAGAGAGCGCGCTCATCCGCACGGCCTTCAAGGACCAGGACAAACAGTACCGCCACCGCAATGTTGCCAAGCTTCTCTTCATTCACATGCTTGGGTACCCGAGCCACTTTGGGCAAATGGAGTGCCTCAAGCTCATTGCCGCCAACAACTTTTCGGAGAAGAGAATAGGCTATCTGGTACGAATCTCTCCATGCGTGTAGTCGCGGACTCTCGCGCTACGTAGGGTCTCATGCTGCTGCTCAACGACCAAGAGGAGGTGTTGACACTTGTGACGAACTCGCTCAAAAAGTACGCTCACACGCATCGTCTACTGCCTCCTTATCTCTCTGCAATACAGCGATCTCAACCACGTCAACCCATTCGTCGTCGGTCTCTCCCTGACGGCCGTCGGCAACATTGCGTCGGTACCCTCCACGTCCGAGCTGTGCTTGCACCGACGTTTGTTTTGCCTAGCCCGACATGGCCCGTGACTTGATCACGGACATCGACAAGCACCTCAAGAGCGAAAACGACTATCTGCGCAAGAAGGCCGCCCTCGCGTGTGTGCGTGTGTTCCGACAGGTGCCCGAACTCGTCGAAGACTTTATCGACCCGATCCACGATCTGCTCAAGTGCCGCAACCACGCCGTCCTTCTCACGGGAGTGCAGCTCGTCATCGACCTGCTGCTCATCGACCACGAGGGACACATCGGGTACTTCAAGAAGCTTGTACCGGTGCTCGTCAAGGAGCTGCGCAACCTCCTATCCAACAACTACACGCCTGAGTACGACGTCTCGGGCATTGTTGACCCGTTCCTGCAAGTGAACATCCTCAGGTCGGTGCCGTAGCCTCGTGTGGGGCTCATGCGTAGCATAGCTGCCTGCGCCTGCTGGGGCAAGACGACGATGAGGCCAGCGAGGCCATGAACGACGTGCTTGCGCAGGTAGCAACCAACACGGAAACCTCCAAGAACGCGGGCAACGCCATCTTGTACGAATGCGTCTCGACGATCATGTCGATCCAGAGCGAGAGCGGCCTCAAGGTGCTTGCCATCAACATCCTCGGTCGTTTCTTGCTCAACCGCGACAACAACATTCGCTACGTCGCCCTCAACACGCTGTCCAAGGTGCGTTGCCACTTCAAGGCTTGCGCCGCTCAAGCGCTTCGTAGGTAATCGCCGACGACGCGCCAGCGGTCCAGCGCCACCGCAACACGATTGTCGACTGCCTCAAGGACCCAGATGCCTCCATTCGCCAGCGCGCGCTCGAGCTCATCTATGCGCTCGTCAATGAGACCAACATCCAGTCCGTAGGCCGCCGTGCTCTTAGCCGCCCCCTCACGCCTCGTAGCTCGCTCGGGAGATGCTCAACTACCTTGTGGTGTCGCCCAACGACCAGAAGCCGGCACTGTGCTCGCGCATTGCCGGTACGTCCATAGTCGTTTCCCGGCCCGTGGGCGATGCCGGCGGTAGACGCCGTGGAGCGCTATGCACCGACGCAACGCTGGCACATCGATACTCTCATAACGATGCTTTCAATTGCTGGCGCAAGCCTAAGCGACGAGCGCATCGCCAGCTCGCTCATCGTGCTCATTCAGAAGAACCCCGAGCTGCACGGCTACGTCGTGCACAAGCTGTTCTGGGCGCTCAAGGAGGACATGAGCCAGCTCGCGCTCGCGCATGTGACGCTGTGGTGCCTCGGCGAGTACGGCCGCGCGCTGTGCCAGGACCCGCCCGCCGACGAGGAGACGCTGCAGGGCAAGAGCCGCGTTGAGGACGCCGCCATCGTTGATGTGCTCACGACGGTGCGCTCCCGTTGCCGCGGGGTCTGAGCGCAAGTCTGCGTAGTGCATGCGCCACCCATCGGCCACCGACACGACCAAGGCATATGGCCTCACCGCGGCCGTGAAGCTCACGACGCGGCTCAGCGACCCAGCGGCCATCGCGACGCTCGAAGGTCTTCTCGACAGCTACAAGAACGCGCTGGTACGTGACTCTTCCGGAACGGCGCTGACGACGCGTGGCGCAGGCGGTCGATTTGCAGCAGCGCGCAGCCGAGTTCACGGGGCTCCTGGAGCCGCGCTGGAGCACTATCCGCCCCGAAGTCCTCGCGCCGATGCCGGTGATCGATATGGCCCGTGTGCGCACACGGCAGTCGCAGTCGCTGTCCATCTCGGCGGCTCCACTCATGACGGCCGGCGACTTCACCGAGGCCAAGCCAGCGCCAGCCCCTGCGTCCACCAACCTCCTCGACCTCGACGACATCTTTGGCGGCGGGGCACCTGCGGCGCCCGCTCCGGCACCGATGCCCCCAGCGGTAGATTTGCTTGCTGACCTCTTTGCACCGACGCCAGCACCGACGCCGACACCAACACCGACGCCGACACCGACCTCATTGGCCGCGGTGGCCCCGCCCGGCCAACACATCCGCGCTTACGAGAAGAACGGACTGGCCATGGACATGGAGCTGTCCAAGCCCAACCCCGCCGACCCGTCCGTCACGTATATTTCGTGCATGTTCACCAACGCCTCCGCGTACCAGCTCGACGCGTTCGTGCTTCAAGCGGCGTTCCCCAAGGTACGAGCGGCGGTTGCAGGAAGCTCAGGCGCCGGGTGCTAGTATATTCGCCTGATCATGGAGCCCCCAAGCGGCACCACGGTGCCGGCCAACATGGGCGGCCGGCTCACGCAGGTCGCCAAGATCCAAAACACCAGCCACGGCGAGGTGCGCGCCACTTGGAGGCCCAAAGTCTTAGGCGTCGTAGAAACCCATCATGATGCGCATCAAGCTCGAGTTTGTCATCAACGGCACCAAGATCGAGGACATGGCCACTGTGAGCAATTTCCCGCCGACGTATTAACCTGGACACGTGTACATGGCCACTCCTTGTGAGTTTAAGCAGCCGTGGGCAGGCCGCGCTGAAGGTACTCCCAGTACGGCGCGCGCACAGGGTCCGTGAGGCGAAGGGCATCGAGAATCTATGGGGGGTTGAGGGCACTGCAAGCCGGCTGGCGGCACCTCAATCGCTTTAGCCACGCGGGTGGGCGATGGCTCGGCAGCGTAGATGTCGACGAGCACGTTGGCCGCAAAGGTGCACGTTGGGTGCGCCGCGTAAAGCGCTTCGCATGTGCTTTCGACGATCGGGAGGTCGGTCAAGTCCTGGTGCTCGAGCCAGCCTCGGAGGTAGTTCCAGGCGCTTTCGTTGTGCGGCGCCTTGGCGATGAAGCGAAACGCCACCTCGATCTCCTGGGCCCGGACGATAGCCGTCGGGGGCTCGTGGTGCGTCACGAACCATCGATGGTTCCAGGCCTACGTAGCGCGAGTGAGGGCAGCGCGGCAACGCGGGCAGTACCGAATTGTTGCGCATGTCCTTCTCGAGCATCTCGTCGACAAAGGCGAGCTCCCCGGCCCAGAGGTTGAAGCGCGCGACGACCCACTGCCGGTAGGCCCAGCAGTGGTAGTTCTTGCTATCGTCGTCGAGAGCCTCGGCGATGAATGGTAGCTCGAACTGTGGGTCGTTGAAGCGATCGACAATTTCGCGCCGATGGTGCCAGATCTGGTAGTTCTTCGGGTTCTCGAGAGCTTTGTCGCTGCAAAACTCAAGCTCGTCCCCGAGGTTCGAGTTGAGCGCCTTGAGTACCTTGCGCCGGAAGTGCCTGTTCACGCAATGGGGTCCTCGTTGTCTAAAACCATGTCCGTACCACGCCGTATAGTTGGCTGCGTTGCATTCGATCACGGCCTCAGTCAAAGTCAGCGTCCGTTCGCTGAGCTCATCCGAGAGCAGCACGGCACGGAAGAGATCCATGACGTCGCGGTCTACGTGCAGGCATGAGGATCCGCATTACGATGCCACAGAAGCTACAGTAAGCAGAGTAGTTGATCGGAACGGCGGGGTTCGGCCCGTCATCCTGCGGCACGCGCTGGACGTCCGCCCACACGGGGTTCTGCGGCCCAAAGTCCATCCGGATAACAAATGCCGGTTACGAGGCGTGCTGTGCATCTTGGCACTGCCACCGCATTGGGCCAACGACAGTTCCCGCCGACAACGGAACGCGCGGACCGCTGCTGCGCTCGACTGCACCAAGGCCCTGTGTGGCATCACAATGGCCTCAAGGTCGAAGCAAAGCCCAAGTCTCTCGAACGAACCTCGTTGGTGCAACATGCAGCTGTGGCTTCCATCAGGCTCCAGCAGGCTTTTAGGCCTCACAGAACCACCAAGGTACAAAGCAATAGCTAGCCATGGCGACAGCCTTGTGACATCCTCTGCGCATATCTCGCAGCAAAGGGTTTGGTTCCTTTGGAGCTCACTGTCCCCATGTCGCGTCATTGACAGAACTCCGATGCTGAGCAAACGGAAGCTCACCTGATTCCAACGAGCTGTTGTGCTTGATGTCCAGCTCTTGCGACGGGTTGTCCTTGCCTGGTCTATGTGGCTGCGATGTGAGGGAACAGCGCCGAGTGTCCCATTACAAAGTCCATGGCGATACCTACTATGACGAGGGCGCTGTGAGGCCGCTAAATGGTCCACACTTTGCGACAGGGGCGTGCGTTGGCTATGCACACACCAAGGGGCCTCTATTATTTGTTTCACGCCGCACAAGGAGACAACTAGACACGCTTCTACTGGAGCTTCTTGGTGATGGTTTCGACTTCAGCCGTGGCCTTCTGCGCCTGTGCCTCGCTGCGCATCATGTAGCGGTCCGAGGCCCACGCGAAGAGGAAACACATGGCGCCCATAGGGATTTGGTCCTTCCCAAGCTCGCCCTTGACGTTGTGCACGCGGAGGTTGTACACCTGAAGAGCGTACCAGCCAAGCTGGATGAGGGCGAGGCTGAAGGCGAGCTTAAAGATGAGCAGCGGCTTGGAGATGCGGTGGAGGAAGAAAACGGTGAGGAGAGATGTGCAGAGCGACATGAGTTCGAAAGCGAGGCTGAAGTGAAGGCCCGTCTCCGTAAGGATGGCATACCCATGATAGCCCGAGATGCCGCCCACCATGGCGCAGGCCTTGGTGAGGAAGTCCTTCCAGAGGCCGTTGAAGTACACCGTCTTGGCATGGTGTGTCATGACCTCCTTTTCTAGCTGCGCCGGCGTCGGCGTCGCCGCCTTGTTGGCGGCGCCTGCGGCCTTCTTGAACTTGCCCATTGACTTGCAAATACGCTTCTGACACCGATTGGGGGAAATTCTCTGGATTTCAACCAATCCAAACCAAGAAAATCTAGACACACGTCCTTTCTTGGACAAACATGATTCACACTTTTACCCAAGAACTTTTTCCCCAATGAAATGTCAACAACCTGTACCAATGCATATCTCCCAGCTATTTGGCCCATTTATCCCAAAATGGTATCCAATTTCCTTTTTGAGCCTAAAGGTCTTGCACAGTCCGCAGCAGGTTACTTTTCCATACAATCTGAATACAAAAAACAAGAGAATACGAGACACCCCGATTCTGAAGTGAGAAAGGCTGCAATGCGTTAACATCCTTTCATCTGACATGACAAATTGATTGGGTGCAGAAGGGAAAGGCGGCAGACACATCGGAAGGAAGTGGCGTTGGTGCCCTCGGCTGCAGCGTGAGTGCTCCTGACGCCATGGGATTAAGGCCAGGACGCCGCCCTCCTCTTGAGGTGCAAGTTCAGCCACGTCCAGCGTCGGGTCGCGTTCTCGGACACGGCTTTCTCAGGTGCAGGTCCCACAACAGCTCCAAGGTACGTACCTGTGCTCCCTCGTTGACTTCAACGAGAATCTCGGTTGCAGAAGACGTGGCGTTGCGCCCGAGCATAAAACCTGCTGGCCTTTCCAACATGTCCCAGGCAGCGCGCGATCCAGTGGAAATCTTGCCGTTAACACCTGCGAGGGGCTGAGCAACTTTGCCGAATTCCATCAACGGCAATGTCGTCTGCGACCAAGTCTTTTTACTGCAGGTAGAGATAAATATCGTGTACATTAAATATATGCAATCAAAATGCACTTAGTGGGCGGGCAGGGTGGAGTTTTGCGCCGCCGCACAGAGCAGAGAAAAGGATGACAGCGGCCGGGGAGCAAAGGTAGTGAGGAGTTTGTCTTCGAGCACGTTGACGGACTCGCCAAAACACAGCGCCCGCAGCGATTGCAGCTCACGCTCAGTCTGAAGGATGTCAGCCATGCTGGCGTCTTGGTACACCTTGGGCTGGTACGTGGCGGTACCGATGCGGCGCGGAATCTCCATGCCGGAAATGGCGCACGTCGCGAGCTTCTTGGAGACACGCATAGGGTTGCAGCCAAGGCGGTGGGCGAGGAACGAGCGGAGCGACGTGCCCTTGCGCAGTTGCAGCTGGCCCTTCATGAAGGCCTCGATGAGCTTGCACGCGTACGCCTGCTCCTCGCGGCTCCAGTATCCGACACGGTTGTTGGCAGTGAACGAAAGCCCGCCGCGCTCGCTGCGCATGGCGCGCTTGGGCAGCTTGTCCTTGACGGCGAGGTCGAGCTGCTTCTCCTCGGCGACGGCGCGGAGGAAAGCGGCCTTGAGGTCGTGGAGCGAGTCGAGCTTAGCAGCGCCGACGGCGTCAACGGCGTGGCGGAGGTAGCGCTTCTGGCCGAGCTTCTTGGGGATTGAGACACCGGCAAAGTTGAGGTGGTGGCCTTCGCCGGAAAACTTCTTGGAGATACGCATCGGCGGGCACTGCAGCTTGTCAGCGAGGAACGATCGGAGCGACGTGCCCGTGGCCAGGTCGGCGAAGGCGCCAAGAATGAAACATTCGATGAGAGCAAGTGCATACTGCTCCTCCTCGGGGAACCATTTGCCCATGCGAAGATGGGACGCAGCACGGGGTGAGTCTCCACCGACGGACGAGCGCGGCGACGACGAGAGTGACGCATCGGTCATGTCGTGGTCGTCCGAGAGCTCATCGAAATGGACGTCGATGGGCGCCAGAATACGGGCGAGGTCCATGGTGGATGGGGAGAACAGAGACGATTGGAAAATGAGCAGCTATGCACAGGAATCTCGGCGGTGCATCCATGAGACAGTGCTGGCTTTCTTGAGGTTCAATCGCCTGAAGGCCCAGCCCAGATGCTGCTCCGAGTGCAACACTTCAACGGCGGCTTGCACATCCCGGCGGAACATGCTCTCCGTCCTGCCGGTACCTATCCGTTTTCACAGGTTATCGACCGCCACGCCCCGACGTGGGTGCCTCAAGTTCAGTATCATCCATAAAAGAATATCGAATGTGAGAGGAAGTACAATCTGTCGTGGCACCGTGAGAGTTGGCAAAGAAAGCGCTGCCTGGCGATCGTGGTTTCTGAAGTTGCCCAGTGCATATCGCGATCTTGTTCGGGTTGATAGTTGATCGGCAAGTCACTGCCTCTCTCGGCAAAGCAATCGGGCTTCCTCCCGCGCCCGCGCCGGCGGCCTATGGCCCCGCAGTCGTCGCGGCGCTCCTTGCGCTGTACAGTGTACAACGGCGGCCTCTCGCGGGGTCGCTTTGGGCTGTCGATGAACCATGGCGTCCGCGACATGCGCATTCTGAGGTTTGGAGAAGGCACCCAAGCACCCGGTGCTTGCAAAGCAATAGTGGACATGTGCGGTGGTGCAAAGACGCCGAGGACGGAACAGCGCACAGTGAGAAACTCGTGCGCCAGGGCCTGTGGTGGCAAAAACCCTGCAGCGCGCTGACCACCGCCCGTGCGTACGCTTCGAGACGGCAACCAGCTGGCAGCGAGGATGGGCCAAGCTACACTTGCGTTGCAAAGAAAGTGAAGCAGCTTCATGGGTGAGTAGCCGACGGCAACGATGTACTCAAACGGAGCCTTCTTTCCACGGCAACGCAAGCAAGAATACGGTTGCTTAACATTAGCACGTGAACACGCGCACGACGGTGGCTATCGGTGCCCGGCAGATCGGGCATCCCTTCGCCTGCAGCGACGTGAGACACGCAAAGCATCCCGCGAGGTGCCCGCAAGGCACGCACACAGCAGCCCGGGGCATGTCCATGCAGACGACGCAGTCATTGTTCGAGTCGAAGCGTCGGGTATCCTCCTCGTCGAGTGGAGGCGCCGATGGACTTAAGTCCGCGGCGAGCGCCGGGCGTACATCACCGTGCAATGGGCTGGGCTCGAGGGTCGGTTGGTCCGCCTAGAATCCACTGAGACATAGTACACGTCGTCGGGAAAGGTCTACCTGCGTCGTCGGAGTGAACGCGAGTGGCCCAAGGAGCTCAATCCACTGGGTTCGGCCTTCCTCCGTTTCGGTGGCGAACCGAACACCCGCGGCACTGTAGTGGGGGAGGTGACGCGAGCGCCGCACCTCCTCGCTGCGCGTAAACGTGTCGCGCTCGTAGCGCTGGAGGGTGACGTTGGGCGTGAAGTGGAACGTGTGCTTGCGGTTGTGGCGCGAAGTCCCGTTTGACGGCGACACTGCACGCTCGGTGGCCGTCAGGAACAGCACCTTGGATGGCATGACTGCGTCCGGGTGAGGATACAGGGCAAGCTCGGCATCCCCGCCAGCGCCACCCGTCGCGAAAAGCATGCACCACTGCTTTTTCCATGTTGTGAAGACGGAGTGGCCCTTCTTCACATACAAACTGCCTTTAGCTGTCACGAGCTGCCGCTCGAAGGCACGGGTCGCCTCGCGATGGTGGCCGAGACGCGCAAGGTCCAAGGGTGCAAGACCGTCGCGGTTAAGCGCATGCGCGTCGCAGCGGCGGAGCAGCGCCTCGACGACGGCAACCTTGTTCTTGGTCGCCGCGAGATGTAGCGCCGAATTGCCACCTAAGGGCGTGCGAGCGTTGGCGTTGGCACCTTTGTCGAGGAGCAGCATCACTATTTTGGCCTACTTTGTATTCAGCAAGCCCAACGTCGGCGCAGACCACATACTTTGCCAGCGAGAGCAGCCATCATCAGTGGCGTCGTGCCGTGGTTTGCGTCCACGTATTCGATGAAGCGGGCGGCATCGGCGTGGAGAAGGATGGCGCGCACTTTGTGCAGGTCACCGGCTTTGGCGGCCTTCCAGAGCATTGAACCCGACGCATGCGGCGGCGCAGTCATAGGTCGTGACTCGGAGGCACCCATGGACGATCGAAACGCGTTCTGTCGGGCCACACGATGCGTCGCTAAAATTAAACGAAACACCCGAGAAAGATCTTACCCGCAGCGAGCATTCCTCCCTGGAAGAGAGCAATCGACTCCAAATGAAGGACGCACGTTCGACAAACAACTCACTGCCGATTGCGCGGCGGAGGGGCTACGTCGCCAAAGAATAGATAGCACTTTACAACCACAACAAAGGTATCACTTGCCACGAATGCTGCTGCTGAGGCCGTACGTTCGTCCTCCCTGAAGGAGCTGCTTGATGACTGCAGTCGATGGAAAGTTACTTTGTTCATTGCTTGACGAGTGCCTTGATCTTTATGGCGTCTGCTGTAGTAGTAGGTTACTCCAGCGCTTTGATCCCAGCAGCCAAACTCTGATAGTCTTGAGTTCGCGCTGACATTGTACTGCAATTCTCGACCGATATTGTACATAAGGTACTAAATCTACACATGCGGCCGCAGGACCGGGGGTGCGTTGGGGCCTCGGAAACGAACATCCACATGCTCTTCGCTTGCCCGTTCACGTACCGAGCATGGGCCTTCTGCTCGCCACTGCTTTCATTACTCCTGTTGCCCCAGGTCGCAAACCTGAACCTCCGTGACTTTTTGTTGCGCCCCCAAGCCGGTACGCGGCCGCCGCCCGTCACCAGGTGCCGACATCCTCTTGCCCATCGTGCGCGCAAGCGTCATTTTCTCGATCTGGCGCGCGCAGAACGGCACTATGTTCCACCCACACATCATCCCAGGCGGTCGCCATCGAAGCTGCTGGCGCCCTCTGTCTTCATCTCCATCATGTCTTGCGATATAAAGATGATGGGGGGCACTATCCTCACTTCTGATGCGTAGTCCACGATATTCATCGTCCCGGCCGGCGCTCGTTGCCACTCGCCCTAGTCACCGCGCTGTTCGTCCAAACCCACACGCAAACTGCGCGCCGTACCAGACGAACTAGGTGGTCCCCTATATTTTAGATCCACTTTGCGGCCGTAAAAGACCCAAATCAACTACTACAAAATCTACACTGTACACGCGAGTGCAAACTTGTACGCGGTTCATCGTAGCCTCGATAGTTGGATCCGCACTGCGTCTGTTATGTGCACGTTCATCGCTTTAAGGTGAATCAATTGTCGGTACAAGCGGTCATTTTCGCCGTACGGACATTTTATGAGGTGTGCTGCCCCGGTTGGCGTCATCGAGGATGTGGGCGGTGGTAAGGTTGCTGCTCAAACACTGACGCCATTGCCATTGCTTGTCCTTGCAAGAGATACCAATTTTGGCGCGCGTAAAGGAGCCCATTTACCGTGCATTTGCACCCAAGACCATGCACAAACACACCGTACCTTGCGTCTTTAGCTGTGCTGCACTCGTTGTGTGATTATTGTCCTACCTTGGTACACGTACTGTACGCTAACTCTCAATACCAGAGTTGCTCGCTCAGTACAACCGGAGCTCGTGTAGTAAATATCTATAAGACATAATTAACTACAAGTATTCGAAGTTAGGTTCGAAGACGGTGGTTTAGAAGAACGCTGACGATAAACACTGCCTCAACAAAGGATTGGTGCGATGGCTGATGTCCTGGCAGTTGAGCGAAAAGACCATTACAATGGCAAACCCTTTGGCGCTGCCCAGACTAATTGAGGCGTGTCGTGCGTTGCAAAGAGCCAGGAACCATCCATCAGATGCCCCAAGCCTTTGTGATCACTTGGACTGATATTGCTCACCATGTGCAAACTCGTCTGGATCAAATACCCTGCTGAAGGCGTCAGCCCGTCGTTATCAACCACTCTGGTTATACATGAGCATTTTAACTATGACTATGCTGGCGCACGAAATGAATGCCTTTCGTGCATTCTATGGCTTTATAGTTCGTGCAGTCGTTTGATCAAACTTTCCTGTCTTGGGCTCAACAATGAGCATCTTCCCCGAAGCTTCTTTTTGTCATACGATTGTTCCCATCAAGCTCAACCATTCGCTATGTGTTGAAGGCAACTCAATTGTACGGTCCCGCTGGCCAAGGATCGGGTGCAAAAAGACCGTCCGGCAAACAAAAATCGCATTACCTTGGCCATGTGGGCACAATATGTGGGCGGGCTCGAAAGAAAGCAATTTGAAAATAACAAATAGAAAGCGAGCGTCTGACTTTCCATCTCAAAAGCGCATCAAAAAGCTATTCTTGATATGGACGAAAAGGGAAGTTCGACCTTTTCCTTAGTGTTCATAAGTGTGCTGAGCCCGGATACGGCATCATTACTCTACTTATGCTAGTGAGCTTGGACATGTATTAGATATTAAAATAAGAAAGTAGCGATTAAGAAAACTGCCGGCTGTCTACCGTGATTGACATCGTGAGTGACCCAGGTCAAAAAGATAGCCGTTGACAGCGTAATGTCCGTCCCTCTAAACAGCAACCGTACGAACAGCCCAGGCTACAGTGGTCACTTTTGCATTCGCCCACCATGACCGACTATTCACCACTGGCAACAACCTTCGTGCTGCTTGGTGTTGGCTGCTGCATCATGGGACATCGTATGGCCTACCTTGTCGCGCTCTTTCTCGCTCTCTTCACTCTCTTGAGCGTCTTCTACATCTCACCCCTTTGGACTGCCGCACCAATTGTCGCTGCTGCCACTCTTCTGTACATAGGACACCGCCGTGGTAACCTTCCTATGCTTTTGCACGTTGCGATGATGTCTATCCATGCGTTGTCCATTGTGGGCGTCTGTGCCATCAGCGTGTACGCCATGCACCCCTACATCGATCTGCTTTGGGCTATCGTCGTCGGGGTCACAACCGTCCTGGTTGCTGTTTTTTTCACTCGCAGTCACCCTCGGACCGCCCTCGTTGTTTCAACCGCCACGCTTGGCGCTGGCCTCATCATGCACGGCAGCACATTTTCCGTCCCCCAAAGCTCCTTTGGCTTCCTTCACCTGATCGGCATCTGTACTCTTGAAGCCGTGTCGATTCCGTTGCAGCTGTATTGTGGGTCAGAGCGCCCTCTGTGGCGGCGACCAAGCATGGCTGCGACGGACCTAGCAACGCCGACTCCCCGGAACAGCTGCGTCGCGACACCAGTGCCGATGGAAGGCCACATAGCGATCGCCATCGTTACGCCGCCCCTGGATCACCTCCAAGACGACAAGTGACGGCCACAGCTGCATACGTATTTAAACGACTCGACGTATTAGTATTGTACACATTGTACCAATAAAAAAACTTTCCAACTTTGGTTACCGATGCGATTGCCGTTGCGGTACTCAATTCCATGTGCGCTCTGTCCGCACTGGGTTCTACGAGTCTACAAAGCCATCCAGATCTCAGCTCTCTTCAAACCCTGTGGAATCTAGTCATTGTGGGAGACACAGCGTGTGATGGAATGCACAGTCAGAGCTCCAGGGCTCGGGTTCGACAAGTTAGATTAGATTAGGTGTAAATTTGTAAAATAGACTCGATGGGTGCTCTACACAGCGGACATAGCTCAATGGCAGCCAGGCATGTGTTGCAGCACGAGAGGTGTCTGCACGGCAAACACACACTGTTCTTTGGCTGGTCGAAGCAAACAACGCACTCAGTGTCGCGCTCTTTGGGCCGGACGACCGTGGCGAAAGCCGCGATGGGGTACGCAGGTACAGGGCGCACCTCAACAGTCAAAGCTTCCTCGAGCGACGGCGCGCTTGGCGCCGCGGTCACTTCTGGCGCTGAGGGTGGCAACACACGCGCTTCGATTGGCGCAATCGCGAGAGCAGCAAAGTCGGGCACTGTCTTTGATGGACACGCTGGCGACGGGCTTCGGCTGCCCTCTGGGGCGCTGCGAGAGATCGTCGCAAACACGCGGGGACCGCGGTCACCCACAGGCGACGTCGCAAGAAAGCGCGCGATGCCATCGGCATACGGACTCGGCGATGACGGCACGAAGACGTCCGACAGCTCAGTGCGGCGCCGCCCACGGCTTTGGGTGCCAACAACGGCGCACACATTGACCCATTCGCGCACGGCAGCATCGGATTCGGCTTGAAGGCGAAAATCGTAGGGCTTGAGATGGGCCGGAAGCAGGTCGCGAGTAAAGGTCGCAGGACGGAACGACACCCAGACGGCGGGCGGCGCAAAGCGCAACTCGATGCCATCTGCGGCGACAAGTGACGTGGTGTCAGGGCTGAACCATGCCACTTTGGTCGGGCACGCACTGTCTTTCGTGGGGTAGAATGCAAGCTCGTACTGCGGTGCCTTCTTCTCGGACGAGACGCGGATAAGTCGCGCATACGACCGCTTCCATCCCTTGAAGACGTCGCCGTTGTGGCGAAAGCTCAAAGGCGCCTGGTAGACTTCCATAGAGCGCAAAAGCACTGCAATGCAGCTTGCGTGGCCTTTGAAGCGGGCGACGTCAAGCGGTAGCTGGCCTTGGGCGTTCCACCGGTACACATCGGCGCCGTGAAAGATAAGCACACGCATGACATCGTCAAAGTCATAGTACGCAGCCACGTGAAGTGGTGTGCTTTTCTTCTTCGTCCGCGTCGTAGCGTGCACGCGAGAGCCGGCCTGGGCAAGGAGGCTGACAGCTTCGGTCTTGCGGGCTAGCACTGCAGCCAGCAAGGGCGTCGTCGCCTCCATGGGATGACGGAACTCGAGCGCAGACTTGAGCGAGATGTCATTGCTGATACGGACGAGCAGCTGCTGGACCTCGTTTATACGTCCAAGGTGCGCGGCCTCCCACAGAGCGGCGCCCGTCGCTTTGGCTGCCGACATGCGCTTCGGAGTGTGCAATTAGTTTTGATGCGACACGCGGCAGAATGAAAACTTCGAACTTCGCAAACCCAACCTATCGTAAAGAATTTAATATCTCAATATTTGTATATTACTGCTACTGGATTTTAATTTCAGTATAAAAGAGGCATATGCCATTTTTAGCACGGCTTGATGAGCAGGAATTCTTCGTGGCTCGCGTCAATGCAGCTGAGAGCTTACAGGGCAGGCGTGGCGCGAAACGAGCTTTATGAGTTTATTCTTAGGACACACGAGAGATTACACCAGTGCATCTACGCCCTGGCTGTATTGGCGGTCGAAGTCGAGAAATACGGTCGAGTGCTAGCGACTGTGTTTCGTGTGCACAGCGGCGTTTGTCAGTTGCAGGCGAAGATCTCGTGAATTGCAATGCTTGTTTTTAATTATTCATTTTGAAGCTCCTTGCTGGCGCCAACACCATCTTCTGGCGCAATCAAAGGAAAGTTTGCCCGGCGAGCGTCAAACACTGAAGAAGAGCCCGTGAAACTGCATCGCCTTGTAATGTATATGAAGGCATATTGTGCACAGCAACTTCTGTGTATGTCGTCGGGATGTCCCACGAAAATGCAGACTGGTTCAGCTTTGTGGCAACACAGTGCTTGAAAGATCCAAAAGGGATATTTGGGAGGTCCGGAATGCCGAATTTAAGAACTTCGCTCGAAGCTAGGCGGACCAATCAGTTTCGGAACCAATGATCTCCGAAAAGCCAACCGAGCCGCCATGGCCGCCGAGGACCTGACGATCGAGGAGCGCTTGGCCATGAAGAAGACAGGCTTCGCCACGGCACCCAAGGCCGCTCAAAGCGATGAAAGTGGCAGTGAAGATGACGTCCGCAGCACGAAGCGCGCCAACAAGAACTGCCCACGGGAGATGACGTCGAAGCGACCTGTGGCGCGTTTCCGCGAGGTCTTGCAGATTCGCAAAAAGGGCTCGCGCGACCCGCGCTTCGACAATGCAAGCGGAAAGCTCAACGAAGACCTCTTTAAGAAGTCGTATGCATTCCTGGAAGACTACAAGGATGCGGAACTCGATGACGTCAAGAAGCAGTTGCGAAAGGCGAAAAGCAAAACCCGTCGTGAGGAACTAAAGGCTGACCTCGCCACCCGCAAGCAGGAGCGTGCCGAGTCGCACCGCGCTGACCGCATTCGTGAAGCGACGCTTAAGCGCAAGCGGGAAGAGCGCGAGGCGGTTGCCAACGGCAAGAGCGCCTTCTACCTCAAACGCAAGGACAAGAAACAGATCGAGCTTAAGGCTAAGTACGACGAGCTCCAAGAATCGGGCCGCCTCTCCAAGTTTATGGCCAAACGCCGCAAGAAGAATGCTAACAAAGACCACCGCTGGCTGCCCACCCAGCGCAAGACATAAGAGCTTTACTAATACAAGAGTGTCAATGACCACTGCTGTCCTGCTCACCGGATTGAGCCACCCCCTCTAATGGCTCCACGAGCAAGCGTAGAAGCGATTGAACAGCCAAGCACAGTCATCAGGCTGGCCAAGTACAAACTAACTACAGTGAGGACACTTTGACCGGGCGATTCATGGTATCGGGGCTTCTGTTGCTCAGCAGTCACAGTGGAGTTGGAAAGCACCCCGACGTTTTCTTTGGCTGTTGGTGAATGTCTGCTAGGCTGTCGGACGTCGACGGCTGGCCGGCGCAACTTTAGCTTTAGTGTCAACGAGCCCGACACTTCCGCGGCTGCGATTCGATTTGACCGAAACCAAGTGCACCTCTGCCGCATGGCTGCGGTAGGCCATCCCATTCGTCTTCACAACGACCCCCGCAGCCCAAGCCATGGCTTTGGCGACGGAGGTGCGGCGGATCGACCGCTGTTTCGACCTGACGCGCATCGAGTTGTACTTGATCACGGAAAACTTGAAGACGGTAGCGTACTCTTCCTTGGTCAGCGTTTGCCTTTTCTTGCAAACGTAATGGTAGTACAAGCTAAGCACAAGGACGAAGACAACGAACGAAACGGCGGCGACACCATTGTCACCTTGATAGCCACAGACGATCGAGAGCGCCATCATGACAAAGACGGCA